>JAWPHD010017136.1:0-46161 GCA_037043455.1 Cyrtodaria siliqua | reverse complement strand
ACAGGACTCTTGGTTTTTCACATTCAGAACAATACACCACAATCTGGACATTTTTTATTTTATTTTTTATTTTTTATTTTTTTTTTCAAAATAAAAATTGTCGGGGCGGCATAAAATATTCGGGCGGGCGGGGATGATAAACTGGGAATTAATTTGATATGGCCTAAGTAATAATAAATGACAAACACTGTTTAATAGCTACTGATTATTAGTATACCTCTCCATTTCTCTTACAGAAAATATCATATGATATATCGAATATCGATCATTTTGTATCGATACAGATATCCATTTGTTAACCTCATGAAACTTCATGTACTTTGCCCTTAGTGAGAGGTGGAACCATGATATTGCTTTTAAGGTGGTTCAGTAGAGTCAAGTAAAGGTTGGCATGACCTATATGGGCATCCGCTATCAGAGTTTGACCATTTGAGGTCTACTTTGGTAAGGAAAAAGTTCAGTTAGTGCTTTAACCACTGGTGATAACAATATATATACTTAAATGTTTGCCAGTTTATAATATTTGAGTGAAGCATCCATACATTTTAAATCATTATTTGTTTATTTTGACTGTTTAGGAGGTGAAGAAGCCCATAGTGAAGGTCATGTGGAGGAAAATGGTAGGTACAGTAATTATCAAGCATGTTACATATTATAAACAGTCTAAATCTCAGCGTAATGTAGAGACGGTTGCATAAAGGCATACACTGTTACTGCCATCAAAAGGAAAGCGTCACATAGAGGCAGTCCCGCAAAGGCACACAATGTTATGCGTGGTACTGCGATCAAAAGGAAAGTATCACGTAGAGGCAGTCCCTCAAAGGCAGCTACAGATTTATATTTAGCTGTAGTGCTTTTGCCTGTTTTATGTGTTTTTTTCAAAACTAAATAGAAAAAAAATTGTCGAAACAAGGCAACGCCTGGGATACGCCCTTATCTATGGGACGAGGGCTAAGTTCAAGAATACACAGGCGAAACTACTTGGCGTTGGGGAGGCTTGTACCTGAGCTTCCGCCTTGCATATGGGAGATAGCTGTTCAATCCCTGGCCGCGTTATAACAAAGACTAGAAGAAAAAAGATACCAGAAGCTCACTTGCTTGACGCTCAGGATATAAAGGGTAGTTGTACCATAGCTCTAGTGGTTTTCCTTTGTTCTTGCTTATGATATATTTTTCATAAACCTGAAGATCTGAACCTAAACCGTGCTATAAATGCCGGTATATTTCAGCCGTGCTATAAATGACAAGATTCAGAAAGTTATACCATGGCCTACTCCATTTTACACGCGCATAGTTGTAAGATAACACACAATCAAAATGTCAATTACCGGCAATGGCTAAGGTACAAAACATTTATAGCATACTTTTCTCGTATGTGATTTATACTGCACTCACAGGCCAGCGGCCCTCGAGAAGCAGTATAAATTGCATATACTCGAAAAAGTATGCTATAAATATTACTTCTAGGACTGGTCGGCCCAGTGTCATTATAAAGTAACTGGGTGGGGTATCGTATAATGTCTCCGGCATGGTATTCCAGGATAGACACCTTCGTGATATAACAGAAAGATTGTTAAAAGTGCCGTCAAACCACATACATATATAAATATATACTTTTTAATTCCAGCTTTGTGATAGTGCAATTGTCTGTGTTAGCTTTTTCTGTATGCGTTAACTTTGTAATTTATATATATATGTATATTTTGGAATTTCAACAAATGTCAGTTGAATGTAAACCTAATGATTGCAAGAATTTTGAAATGAGCAAATTAATGCATGCCTAGGTATTGCCTAAAAAAGCTTTCTTGTGAGCGCTATTGTTAGATCGCAATAGCATCCTTCATTTCTCCACTATTGTTAACTCCTTCTGCAGCATTGTCACAAGTTATTCCTACTTGAAAAAAGAACCTTGAAATTGCATGTTTATAATGTCCATACAGAGCGTCATTGTTGCTTGTACAGGTTTACCACCACTAATTACATGTAAGCCTCCGAGGTGTAGTCGAATGTTGTTCCTATAATAAAAAGTAGTCCCTCCTTTTTTGATGGAAATGGGCATTATAAGTAGGGGAAAACTGCCCATTTCTATTCGATTTTGTGGTTGTATGTATAAGAAGCGTATTAATAGGTTTTACTGGATCACTGATGAACATTTTCGAAATTTCGACTATGCTTACACTTTGTGAGCAATGAAAACAACTGTACCCTTGACCCGTTTAGTAAACAAACAAAAACTTTCTTACATGTCTTGTGATCCCACCTTTTCTGGTGATTTTTTCAAGTGGAAAATTAGTTTTTCTCTATGAAAATTACACTGCTTTTATGGGGAAAATAATTAGTGGTTTCACACCTACATGGCTTATGCGATGAGGCACCATCATCAGCAATAAGCAGCAAATAACAAAAAGAAGTAGCATCATTGATATAAAATAGCTAGTTATTATTGCAACGGTACTGGCAACAGCAGCTGTGCCCTACTCCTGATTCTCAATCACAAAACTCTTCCAAGGGACCCCCACTTTTCTATGAATCCCCCATCCCCCTTAATTAGTTGTGAAACACACATCCACCTACATAACCCCCAAACTCCCCCCACCCCCTCTCCACACACACAGACCAAAAAATCCAAGGAACCTAACGCTGCACCTCGGCAAGTAATTTCTACATACAGATTTCAGAATCTGCAGTCAGCCGGTTTATAATTACTATCAATATGTGAAACATTATGCTTCAACACCCAATCTGTCCACATTCCTTGTCAAAATATACAACAATATGCATTCAAATTCATTATCACCTGTACAGTCATTTTAAAAGTACGTTCTTAAAATGCATAAATAGGTAAACTTCAGTATTTGATTGAGTGGTATCACGATACACAGATCACGTATGACAATTCTGTACATACACATATATATATAATGTGTTTGCCTAGTTTGTTTTTAGATTCTATGTACATTGTTTGATTCTAGGTATATTATTTGATTTCAGTGTCTGGAGAGCAGGAACTGGCGACAAGAACACTTACTATACAGTCTAAGAGATTCTACCTAGATGTCAAACAGAACAGAAGGGGCAGATTCATCAAAATTGCTGAGGTATACAGGGGTTGGGGGCACCACTGTGGTATACAGGGATGGGGGCACAACCTGCGGTATACAGAGGTGGGGGCACAACCTGTGGTATACAGAGGTGGGGGCACAACCTGTAGTATACAGGGGTGGGGGCACAACCTGAGGTATACGGGGTGGGGGCACAACCTGTGGTATACAGGGGTGGGGGCATAACCTGTGGTATACAGGGTGGGGGCACAACCTGTGGTATACAGGGGTGGGGGCACAACCTGAGGTATACCAGGGTGGGGGCACAACCTGTGGTATACAGGTGTGGGGGCACAATCTGAGGTATACAGGGGTGGGGGCACAACCTGTGGTAAACAAGGGTGGGGGCACAACCTGTGATATATAGCAAGGTGGGGGCACAACCTGAGGTATACAGGGGTGTGGGAACAACCTGAGGTAAACAGGGGTGGGGGCACAACCTGCGGTATACAGGGGTGGGGGCACAACCTGTGGTATACAGGCACAACCTGCAGTATACAGGGGTGGGGGCACAACCTGTGGTATATAGGGGTGGGGGCACAACCTGTGGTATACAGGGGTGGGGGCACAACCTGTGGTATATAGCAGGGTGGGGGCACAACCTGTGGTATATAGCAGGGTGGGGGCACAACCTGTGGTATACAGGGGTGGGGGAAAAACCTGAGGTATACATGGGTGGGGGCACAACCTGTGGTATACAGGGGTGGGGGCACAACCTGAGGTATACAGGGGTGGGGGCACAACCTGCGGTATACATGGGTGGGGGCACAACCTGCGGTATACAGGGGTGGGGGCACAACCTGCGGTATACAGGGGTGGGGGCACAACCTGCAGTATACAGGGGTGGGGACACAATGTGGTATACAGGGGTGGGGGAACAACCTGAGGTATACAGGCACAACCTGCAGTATACAGGGGTGGGGGCACAACCTATGGTATATAGGGGTGGGGGCACAACCTGTGGTATACAGGAGTGGGGGCACAACCTATGGTATACAGGGGTGGGGGCACAACCTGAGGTATATAGGGGTAGGGGCACAACCTGAGGTATACAGCAGGTTGGGGGCACAACCTGTGGTATACAGGGGTGGGGGCACAACCTGTGGTATACAGCAGGTAGGGGCACAACCTGAGGTATACAGCAGGTTGGGGGCACAACCTGTGGTATACAGGGGTAGGGGCACAACCTGTGGTATACAGGGGTGGGGGCACAACTTGCGGTATATAGGGGTGGGGGCACAACCTGTGGTATATAGCAGGGTGGGGCCACAACCTGTGGTATACAGGGGTGGGGGCAAAACATGAGGTATACATGGGTGGGGGCACAACCTGTGGTATACAGGGGTGGGGGCACAACCTGCGGTATACAGGGGTGGGAGCACAACCTGAGGTATACAGGGGTGGGGGCACAACCTGCGGTATACATGGGTGGGGGCACAACCTGTGGTATACAGGGGTGGGGGCACAACCTGCGGTATACAGGGGTGGGGGTACAACCTGAGGTATACAGGGGTGGGGGCACAACCTGCGGTATACAGGGGTGGGGGCACAACCTGCGGTATACAGGGGTGGGGGCACAACCTGCGGTATACAGGGGTGGGGACACAATGTGGTATACAGGGGTGGGGGAACAACTTGAGGTATACAGGCACAACCTGCAGTATACAGGGGTGGGGGCACAACCTGTGGTATATAGGGGTGGGGGCACAACCTGTGGTATATAGGGGTGGGGGCACAACCTGTGGTATACAGGAGTGGGGGCACAACCTATGGTATACAGGGGTGGGGGCACAACCTGAGGTATATAGGGGTAGGGGCACAACCTGAGGTATACAGCAGGTTGGGGGCACAACCTGTGGTATACAGGGGTGGGGGCACAACCTGTGGTATACAGCAGGTTGGGGGCACAACCTGTGGTATACAGGGGTGGGGGCACAACCTGTGGTATACAGGGGTGGGGGCACAACTTGCGGTATATAGGGGTGGGGGCACAACCTGTGGTATACAGGGGTGGGGGCACAACCTGTGGTATACAGGGGTAGGGGCACAACTTGCGGTATACAGGGGTGGGGGCACAACCTGAGGTATACAGGGGTGGGGGTACAACTTGCAGTATATAGGGGTGGGGGCACAACCTGTGGTATACAGGGGTGGGGGCACAACTTGCGGTATATAGCAGGGTGGGCATAAACTTAGGTATGTAGGAGTGAGAGGCTGGGCACAACCTGGGTATGCAGTCTGGAAGGAGAGGGCAGATTCATCAAAATTGCTGAGGTATACAGGGGTGGGAGCACAACCTGAGGTTTACAATAGGGTGGGCACAACTTGAGGTATGAAGCAGGGTAGCTGCAACTTGAGGTAGGCAGGTGGTACGCACAACCTGAGGTAGGCAGGTGGTAGGCAAAACCTGACATAGCAGGGAGTAGGCACAACCTGAGGTATGCAGGTAGGCACAACCTGAAGTATGCAGTGGTGCCGTGGGATGGGATGGGGGTCACAACCTGAGGTTTGAAGGTGTAGGCACAACCTGAGGTATGCAGTCGGTAGGCACAGCCTGAAGTATGCAGTGGTGCCGTGGGATGGGATGGGGGTCACAACCTGAGGTTTGAAGGTGTAGGCACAACCTGAGGTATGCAGGAGGTAGACACAACCTGAGGTAGGCACAACCTGCAGTATGCCATGGGTTAGGCTCAACCTGCGGTAGGCAGGGTGTAGGCACAACCTGAGGTATGCAGTGGTGCTGTGGGGTGGGATGGGGTCACAACCTGAGGTATGAAAGGGGTAGGCACAACCTGAGGTATGCAGTGTTGCTGTGGGGTGGGATGGGGTCACAACCTGAGGTATGAAAGGGGTAGGCACAACCTGAGGTATGCAGTGGTGCTGTGGGGTGGGATGGGGTCACAACCTGAGGTATGAAAGGGGTAGGCACAACCTGAGATATGCAGTGGTGCTGTGGGGTGGGATGGGGTCACAACCTGAGGTATGAAAGGGGTAGGCACAACCTGAGGTAGGCTGGGGGTAGGCACAAATTGAAGTATGCATGAGGGTAGGCACAACCTGAGGTGTGCAATTAGTATGCACAACCTTGGGTATGCAGGGGGATTGTCACAACCTGAAGTATATAGATGAGAGGGCACAGCCTGAGGTATCAGTGGTGCTGTGAGGCGGGATGGGGGTCACAACCTGAGGTATGTATGGGGTGGGCACAGTGGGGGTATGCAGTTGAGGGTGGGGAGGTGGGGCATAACAACTGAGCACAAGCAGAGGTGGGCACAATCAGAGGTACCAAGTAGGACACCATGTTCATGAAACTTCACACACACATCTTCATCTTACCCCAAGGATTGTTATAACAGATGTCCAATAAATCTGACTCACTTGGGCTGAGTTATGCACCTTTTTATAAAACTTTAACCTACAACATAACCTAGCTCATGACATGTCAAAATATTGACTGATTTGGTCATGAAACTTTATACAGTTCTTCAATATCCATTATTCAATGCTGAGTTAGCCCTTTTCATAAAACTTTAACAATTTAAAAATTGTCTATTGTGCATTGTTCTATTGGTGGTGAGTGTCGAATCTCTTATAACCGAATCCATTTGCTTATTCTTTGTACAAAATAACAATAAGATATTTCGATGAATCTTTTCAATGTATATTCATGAATTAAACGAAGTTTCCAACGCACTTGACAAAAACCCTGCAATCCAATTGGTTGATGTTTAACAATTTGCAACTATTGAATAATGCACATAACCCATCGCAAATCCAGTCATGAGATGTTAAACCGTCAAAAACAGATGTCATCTAGTTTTATTTGAAAGCGTTAGTGAGAAAAACTGTCAGAAACACTGAAATGCGTTAAAAACTGGTTAACCAGTATTGAAATGTTGATTTTTGCGACAGAGTATCAGTCATTTAACGGTCGCAAACTGTGTTTAAAAGCTCCGCTAACGCGTCGCCATTAAACACAGTTTGCAACCATTAAACGACTGATCCCTATAATGGCTTCATGTCTGTATGTTTGCAGGTGGGAGCTGGTGGTAAAAAGAGTCGACTGTTGTTGGCTATGTCGTCTGCAGCCGAGTTTCGTGACCACCTGACAGAATTCAGTGAGCACTACTCATCTCTGGGTAAGTACTTACTGGGTAGTAGCGCCCTGGGCACTGCAACATGGCAAGGGGGCGCTCTTATAAAATGTAAATGTTTTCGGGAGGGTGTGTGATTTTTTGGATATGTAAGATTGAAAATTAATTGGATTTTGAAGTGTTTTTAGCTCTACTGATCAAAGATCAGCAGAGCTTATGCCATGGTGCGGCGTCCGTCCGTAAACGTTTTTTTGTAGCGACGACTACTCCTCTGAAACTACTGGATGGAGTTTCATGAAACTTTACAGAAAGGTTGCCCATGAAGTCAAGTTGATCCTAGCAAAAATTCAAGTTGATGTGAAATACAAGATGGCCACCAAAGCTAAAAATAGATTTTTAAAAAACAAGTTTCTAGCGATTACTTCTTGAAAACTGTAAGTGATATTGATATGGGACTTTTTCTAAAATGATCAGCATAAGATGATGTTGGTCCTTGTCAAAAATCGTTTTGATTCAACGTTTAACATGGCTGCCAGCATGCCAGCTACCATCTTTGTTTACATAGAGATATATAGTAAAAACTTGAAGCGACTACTCCTCTGAAAGTACTTGATGGATTTTCATGAAACTTCACAGGAATGATGCTCTTGATGTCTTATTGATCCTAGCAAAATATCAGGTCGGCCGGAAATTCAAGGTGGCCGTCACGGCTAAAAATAGATTTTTTTAAAACAAGTTTGTAGCGACTACTTCTTGAAAACTATAAATGATATTGATGTGGGACTTTTTCTAAAATGATCAGCATGACTTAGCTTCACAGGAATGCTGATCTAGCTTTCAGAACCTGCCAGTAGAGCTTCAAGGTAATTGACCTCTTATTTGTTTTGAAAAGGTGGTGCTACTATTAAGGGAGGCACTCATATCAGGTGAAATACCGTATTCCCAAAGGTCCTTGTTTCATTTAACGTCATGACAAAAGTCATGTGACCAAACGAATATTTAAAGGTTATGATAACAAACAGTCATAATTCTGTATTCTAATGTAATTTTTTATTACATTAACTTCATACAGGTAAAACAAATCATCAATTAACTGTTACTTCCTTACCGTTAGTGATTGATGACTTGGGACAATTTTCTCTAACTGATGAATTGATTCAGCCTTTACACAAATATGGCAGGTAATATACTAGGACATGTGTAAACATGTTTTCACACTTTCAGTTTAATAATCTTAGTAAAATTGTAAAATTCTCTTTGAGTTTATGACATTCTGCTTAAAAACAAATTGGCCTCCATCTTCAAATGGTTCTGGCCCTGTGTGGTTCCGGGAACCCCGTTTGGTTACAGGGCAAAGAATAGGGCCACTGCAGATCCTGTTGCCCCCCAAATTCATGTTCATTTTGTAATTTTTCTCATTAAAAGTTTATCATGACCCCTGCATTGTTTCAGGTGCCATCTGGCTCATATCACTAGAGCAGTTGCAGAAAAACAATAACATGGCTCCAGCGTAAATGGAGTGTCTACAATAGAATTTGCAGCAACTCTGCAGTTCAGGGTGAGAAGGTTCTAGGCCTGTTCCCCATATTTGATCTCAATGTACATGGAGGATGAGCCTGCCATGTTCATTCCTGTTAGGCGTCATATAACCTTTCATGTGTTGGTGCACCTTAAAACTCCAATTCAAATGGTTCTGTAATGGGTTGTAAATTAGTTCGCTGTAGATTGTCTTTTTTTTTCTCAAAAAGTTTGTGTGTCGGGGCTCGAAACCGGTGGTAGTCCTGTAGGCCCCTGTAAAAATGCTGTCAGGCTACCAATATTAACTAAATTTTAGTCCGGCTGGCTAGTAATCTAATGTTGATATAGTATTTGATGTATTGATGTATTGACAGTGCTTTCGAAATAATATTTCATTTGCAGTCGAGAAAGCTACACTGTACAGTTTTCAAAATTAGGCTATGGTTTTCCCTGATTTTTTTTCAGCACTATAATTCACTTACACTTATACTCTTAATCGAAAAGTTGTTTTGTTGACATTTTATTTTCAACAGTAAATCTGTTGGTGCAGGGTTCTGGAAATATTTTGAAAATCCACTTGCCCAGGGCAAGTGGATTTTCAAAAGTCACTTGCCCTGCCCATAATGTCACTTGCCCCACATTTAAGAACACATAATTTCCCCAAAAATTGGCGCTGTACCATTATTCGTGTTAAACGGGACGGACCGCCGCATAATTTGGACAATTATACTTAGTTAGAAAAGAAAGGGAGAATGTATTTTATGAATTAGTTAATACATTGTATTTATTCATATAAAAAAATCAAATGGTTGCATTTTCTTCTATTGTGTCTATTACATCTTTGTGTTACTTAAATCATAAAATGATGAGACAGTATACAACCTCATTTTATTCCGCCCTCCCACCCCACCAATCACCACACACACAACCCCATCATTTTTGATGACCATCCCAAAAAGCAGCTAGTGTATGGAACTTGTAATGTCACAGTGTGTACAATTAACCAGTTGACAGAAAAAAAGAAGCTATTGTATTCATTTAAATGTGCGACAAGCAAAAAAACAAGACAAAAACGTTATTAAAAATATTCACTTGGCCCCAAATTTCTGCAACCATGGTAACGTTCCTACGGCTTTTTAATTTCACTAAAGGGAATTAGATGAAAGCAAGAGGCATGAGTAGGGGTTCCATTACTAGGGTTCCCTAGGAATTGTTTAAGAAGTAGTAGCAGTAACCTTATTTATCAAAAGCGAAAGTTCAAAACTTGAGAAAAAGTTTCCGTGATTGGTTCTGAAAACGCGAAAACCCATGACATGCGCATATCGCTAAGTTATGCAACTTATTTGTGTAGTATGCACTTCCATATACGTTTAATTACAGATTATATCAATGAAATACACCAGATTTACTCATAAAAGCGCGTTGATAAACGAGTGCTTCAAGTAAAAGAAATGTATTTTCGTTACGAAAAAACCTTCGGTTAATTATCTAAACAAAAACATGACGTCACGTGGGTCTGTCAATCATTATTTTGACACATTAAATTTGCAAATTAAGAAAAGAGTTTTCTGATTTGATTGGTGGAAGGTCCAAAAATGATGTTCAGAGATTTCTGAATTTATGGTTGGAAGGTCACGGACATAATTACCGCGATTTCATTGGCCGATGGAAACACGTCTGACGGTCGTGTCAGGATAAATTGTAATACGGTGTTGTTTTCAAACGGTGTGAAATGCGCGTGTGGGTTAATTAGGTTGTTTATTGAAATAATGCCACAAATTAAGCTGCCTGGGGCGAGATTGTTGATTGTACCGAAAGTTGTTTGATCTTATTAACAATCGCTAGCGGCTAAAAACAGCTGCAAGTTTTATTCAGTTATCAAAATGAAATTCTGATATGGCTAGTTTGCCACTTGATTTGTTCTGGAATGGAAATGTCCGTCGGGCAAGTGCGGGCAACCAGATTTGCGAAGGTCACTTGCCCGCACCCAAAATCCACTTGCCCGGGGCGTCGGGCAACCGTATTTCCGGAACCCTGTGGTGATTTGTAAAAGGAGCGGTATCCATCCTCAAGAGAACGAAGGAAAAGGCAAAATAGGTATGGCTGTGTGTGTGTATGTTGGAATTTCATTAATGAACACAGCTACAAACCAGATATCTACCTGTCTAACTTATTTACCTATAAATAAATTGCAAATTGTTTTAATCTAAGTGTTATCGCTACACAATATGGCATGTAGATTGAGCTTGATGGGGTGTTTAATATATATATACTGCAGGTCCCCCCAACCCAGAGAACCTACCTGAGGACGGGAAGTTGAAGAGTGAGATGATGACCAAGGACAACAAGAGGTACTACCTGGACCTGAAGGAGAACCAGCGTGGCAGATTCCTAAGGGTAGGCAACTTGGACCTCTCTGCAGGGCTTTCCTTTATAATAGCCCGTAGGCGGGTGATTTACCCTTCTACACCGGTTAACTGACCGGCTACGTTTAGCAGTCCCCAATACATCAAAAGGAAAATAAGAAATTATATACCCCCTTTTAAAACTTTTTTGTTACTCAGAAGCAAAGACCTGCTCTGTTTGTTTCTCACTTAAGGGTGCCCTCTGGTGACGAATTAGCGTGATCTGCGCATAATTTCGCGCAACGCGTTTGTGGATGTTGTAAAAAGTGGGAAGATGTTCCAAAATCACTTTCCAAATAATATAAACAATTAAATGTTATTAAACAACAACCTGTAGCATGTCGCTTTCTTTTTATAAGTTCTTCATTCTATTCCGCTGCCATTTTACTATTACGACATCGGGATTTACCTCCCTTCGACACAGACTGCTTTTCGCGTTGCTGACCTCGAATACAAAAATTGGTAAAACAAAACGTGGTTTCTTAAGCGTAAAACAATTAAACAAACGTAAACAGATCTTAGAAGCACAGAAGAGAAGATGGCAGAACACCGGGAACACTGAAACCGTAGATTCCACCGGCGATCATGGTTATTGTACGTATAAATGTTCTCTGAAATTTTATATTTTCTCTGACTTCAGTAGTGCATATTTTTGGCGAAAACGAAAGTAAAATTATGTTACTTGCTCAGGTTGGTCATTGTAATTGGAGCATTTTACATTTAGCAACATTTATTGCTAATATTGGTTTTATTAAAAACTGCACTTCCGCACCGTTAATTACGCTTATGAGGTCTTTGTCTGCAGGAATGTATCCCCACAGGAATGTATCTGGGCCCCACAGGAATGTACCCCAGATACATTCCTGTATACAGGATTGTACCCAAGGTCATTTCTGTATACAGGAATGTGCCCCACTATTGCAGATCTCGAGTGAAGGTCGCGTGTCTAATGCTTGCAAATGGTTTTATTGTTATTTACTTTAAAATATAATAAAGCTTTTCAATATGTTTATAATATGTTTAACAGATACACTTGTTTTCATTATAGTCTTGATTGTTTTTAAAGAAAATACACACAAAACATCAATGTTAGAATTTTCAAAATACGATAAGATCTGGCAAGATTTAAAGTCTGGTACAATATTGTATACAGGAATGTACCCGAGGTGTATACAGGATTGTACCCGGGGTGTATACAGGATTGTTCCCGGGGTCAAGTACGACATGTCACCTCAGACTTTACCATTGGTTCAAACAGCGGAAGTGTTTGCAGGTTAGAAGCCTAAGAAGATCTTTTTCCCCAGTCAGGTGTTATTGGTCAGTTGTCATAGTAGTGACATGATGAAATCATGAAAATATCTTCTACAATATTATTTCTTCCTCTTTTTAAAGGCCTTTGTCACAGAATGACATACCTGACTGTCAGATATTGCGGATGACAGTTTGGTTGACGAGGGAGCTGGAGACTGGCGGACAGGTAGAAGGGTTGTTGAGCTAGGTGTTCTTGCTGATGCCCTATCTTCTTGCAAAAAGTGCCACTTCAGCTGTCACATGCCATGGGGATACTCGCATATGGATTGTCCACAATTATAAAAAGGTTGTTTTTTCAGTGCTTGTTTTGCAATTTCAATTTGTGCTTTGTGCACTATTCAGACAAGGGTCTTCACTTTAAAATATAAACTTCATTTATTTTACAACGATCGCGAGACAAGTTTATACAACATATGTCAATTACTCTCGTTGGCACGAATGTAAGCGTAACTGTGGTCTTTCGTGTGGGAGGAAACCGTAGTAACCGGAGAAATAATCGGAGAAATAATCGGAGAAAACAAGCCTGTCTGATTTGGTGACCACCGTGTCACCTCACATGTCCCGGCCGAGAATTGAACCCTAGTCCCATTGGTGAGAAGCAAGTGACATTTCAGATGCACTAATCGGACAGTCAACTTTTCAGACACAGAACATTCTAAACCTTTCATTGTTCACACAAGCTTTAATTACACTTTTCATCTCTGAATTTTTATCGTGTATTAAAGCTATACATCTCTGAAATTGTACGCAAACAAATTTACTTGTAAACTGTTGACAATTTAACCCGCAAGCCGATAGCTCGGGGCTGACAAGTTATTGACTCTTAGATTTCAATAGCTATGACCACTCTGATGTATGTTTTATTAATGTTTATAAATGAAAATCCTGATCATAATAATATTTTTTTATATAAGCATACTGTCCCCAACCTCTGAATATTTGAAAGTAATTAATACATGTATCCTTACCAGGGAAGTTAGTAATCAGTTTTGAAAATTCTTCTTTTTATCAGTTCCATGCAGTAATACACAGTGCGGCTACACTAACAATGTACCAACTGGGAAGAGGCACAATAGAATTTGGGATGCCAACACAAAGTTAGCAACAGGTAAATATGGTTGCAAGACTTTTCAACATTGAGCATAATGTAACTGCTGATTTCACCTGTCAGTTAATTAGTCCCCCACCGTCTGGGTACTATAGGTTTGCACCCTGTTTGTCCGTCCGTCTTTCCGAAATGCTTGTCCGGTCCATATTTTTAATACTATAAGACTGAGATACCAAACTTGGTATGTGGATATACTTGGGGTAGCGGTGTGACGCGTACCAAAAACAGGTCACCGTGACCTTGACCTGTGACCTCTGTCATAGAAAATTCTTATCCGGACCGTATTTTTAATACTATAACACTTAGAGATACCAAACTTGGTATGTGAATACATCTTGGGATAGCGGTGTGTCGCATACCAAAATAAGGTCATAGTAACCTTGACGTCCGGACAGTATTTTCAATACTATAACACTTAGAGAGATATCAAATTTGGTATGTGAATACGTCTTGGGATAGCGGTGTGTCGCGTACCGAAATAAGGTCATTGTGACCTTGACCTTGATTTTTGACCTCCATCATAGAAAATGTCTGGAAAATGTTTGTCTGGGCCGGTGGGGTCTATGGATTGCCCTGCAATTCTTGATGCAATTCTCGTTACATTCAACGATATATCACTGTAGCGTTTGCAACTTTAGAAGAATAAGCAAGGCAATGCGAAAGATATCACTGTAACGTTTGCAACGTTAGGAGAGTCAGCAAAGCAATGCGAAAGATATCAGAATGAGATGTGTGCGTTATTTTCACATTTTAGGGGTATTAGAACAGAAATAGAACATCGTTTACGGTGAATTATCTTGTAATATATCACGGTTGGACTATATGCTACCCTGAAATGTTTCAGTACCGACATCTTTCGGGGAGCATGAAGTTCTTAAGTTCTTATGGTATACAAAAAATAAAATGCCAAAAATTAATTATACGATTTATTAAAAAAGCTTCACATTTTAATGAGTAACAACAGTTTACCTGAACATGTTTAAACTTTCATTTATAAAATAAGTCAGAACAGTGGTTCTACACCCATATCCACGTCATATCTTGTCAGGAGGGAAAAAATCTGGTTTTAAATATTGAAATAACAACAAACAGAGTGGAAACTTCCTATCTAAACCAATGAAGTAGCCACAATATCATGTGGTACCTTAACTATTCCTTCTAACGGGTGTCACGAAACACCCAAATCTACCCATTTCCCCCAAGTCAATAAATAAAAATATTATCTGTTGTCACAAACACACATTGAATATGAAAGACGTGTAATAATTAAATAATCAAGATTTCATTTTTGTTATATCCGTACAACCATATTTGTAATGCCCAAAAGTTCAACGTAACTAACTCTGCAATGCTAGGTAAGAGTTAAGACTCCCCGACACCATACTGGTAAAAAATATTTTGTTGATTCAAGTTTAGTGGTAATGGGAGAAGAATGATTATATATTAATTTCTTGGCAGATATAATAGCTGATCTTATATGATCGAGTGCTGATTTATTATAGAATTTATTAAACAAGTTTGCAAAAAGATACAATGCGACAGCTTGTCGAGCACCAAATAATGTTTGCTAAAGAGTTTAATAAATAATAGATGATTTTCTGAGGTTCTAATTATCACACAAAACCCATACAAGTTGATGGTAATACGTTCACGTTTCTCTGTGATGTAAATTTACCTATTATATATTAAATTAATAATACTGTATTTCCTATATTAGAAGCACCGTCCCTAATAGAAGCACCCCCACCTCTTTTAAGAAACTTTACCTTCTTAAAAAATCTAAAAGTTCCTAAAAAACACACTGTTTTTCGTCTTTACCGCTAATGGATTTGATAATGGGAGTTTTTTACCTTCGACACCAGTATGGTCTATGACATAAACCTTAAAGCGCTATCATCATCAATACAAATTACCACTTTTATTTATCTTGTTTCTTTCATTTTACTATTTAGTTTCTTTTATTATTATTTAATTTATACTCAACCAACACGTGTTGTAATTGTCAAGTTTGACGGAAATGTGTATCATACAGATGCAGAGTGGTGACAGTAATATACTCAGTACATTGTCGGGTTTAGGTTTAGTCAATACCAGTGTAACAGTAAAAGATGCCCGTACAGTAATTCTATAAGGAAACAGTCGGGGGAAAGGAACTGAAATATATTGAAAATTTGTATCATAATAGTATCGCCCCCCTTCGCACTTTGCATAGCGCCCGGGAGCTACTATTAGAGGAAATACGGTATATAAATTCCCTTATAAAATAACAGGACACTCTGTCGATTCATGTGAAATTCCATGCATATATCATATGGCTTATATATTTTTCCCCACCATCCTTTTTAACAACTTGTTTTGTTCATTTCAGACACATCATCTGGTTTAGAGATACCCTTCGTTCTTCAAATACCAATGCAACCCAGAAAGACATGGATTTAACCAAAAAAGTTGACTATACTGTGATCGCAAGATTCTAAACTCCAGGAAATATATTAATTTAATTAGGCCAAATCAGAAACGCGGTTAATTTTTCTTCGGGCTGATGTGTTACAGTGTATACTTGTTACTGCGTATCTCGCTTGAGATGTGTTCGTCTGATCATGATGGTGACTTCTATTTGGCAATCCCGAGGACTGAGCAGACGTTATTTTTTTAAAGAACCAAAATGAACATAATTATACCTCACAGAGATTTATATAATGTGTAAAGCTGTTAAAAAACACCAAATGTATACAATGTCATACTGCTCACATTCAAAATAACTTTTGGTGTTTTACATCATTTAACACATTTTAGGCCATATATGACGGTTGATTTTTTTTGTTGTAAGTATGAAGTAAATTTCATTATTGTGGTATTTAATAGATGTTTAGTTTATAAATATAATATAAATAAAATAATATAATATAAATAAAATATTGTATTATTTTTTCTTTGGTTCAGTTGGATCTGTGTAAAAAAAAAAGTTTCCATTTGCGTACATGTATCTGAAACTGAAAAACTGACTTTTAGGAACACAAGGTCATTTTAATCTATTTATTGTTTATTCGAGCTTTTGAAATAGATCTTTTGTAATTAAAGTGACAGGCAATCTCGAAGTGAACATCAAGCACTGAAATTAGCATCTGGAAACATGTTTTGCTGTACTTAGCGGTACTCCTCTGATAAAGCAAATGTCACTGGTCTAGCCTGGTCAAGTAAAATTCATTGGGTTGAAGAGTGCATAAAAAATAGCCGCATGACGGATATTTTTATATGAGAACTGAACACTTATTTTTGTGTTATATGCCTCGGGTGGCATACACTTATCGATCACTTTGTCCGTCGTCGTTCGTCCGTCCGTCCGTCATGCTTTAAACCTGCAACCTAACCTTGGCCATCAATTGAAAAGTATTTTAATTATGTTCATGAAACTTCACACTCATCTTCATCTCAAGAAATGTTGTTACACATGTGCACCTCTGACTTTCATTTTGGCAGGGTTATGCCCTTTCTATCAGCCTAACCTGCAACCTAACCTTGGAAATAAGCACACAGCACTGTCAGCAGGCGAAGCAAGTGTTCCATGGATGATGGAACACACTTCTAGTTCAAGGTCGACTTAGTGACCGCTTCCCACTAATTACAGTCTGGAAACTGATATTTCCATGTCTATACTAGTTTGACATATTAAGCCGTTATATTTGTTTTGTCAAGTTCCTGTATAGTGGATAGTGCAGTGCACTTAAAAGCACAGGATTTGGGTTCAAGCCTCAACGGCGCCATTGAGTTTCCTCAGTGTTCGTCATTTCCAATTAGCCTCGTCCATCGTAAGGGGACATAAATCCTCCTGCTTTTTTTTATGGGTGGGGCTCTAAATAACCTATATGTGTTGATGAGCCGTTAAACAATTCTGGCAAGCTCATATACCAGTAACCATTAGTCATACATCCTTGATACTTAGTATACATGTTCTCAATCATGAACCCCACACTGTGACACATTGATGTAGGTTCGATAATTATAGATTATTATATGTCAGTTTTCATTTCAACCACTATCATCCCTGAGATCCTATATGTCCCCGAGGGCTTTAGCCTCGAGATATAATTCCTACACATCTGATCTCTAAACTTTGGTATATTGTGCGACATACCAGGGTTCGGGTTTGATTCATTCATAATAATGGTATATCGCACACTTTGCCACAGTTGTGAGATCATATGTGCAGGTATTATATCACGAGGGCTAAAAACACGAGTGAATTAATAACATGCTTCTGATTAACAAACTGTTGTATATTGTTCGTTATATCACACTTAGAGATAGATTATTTGGATTTGATATAACATTGTGTTAACATTAATTTTAATTCTAACATGGCAGATGCTATTTCAGTATACACAAGCAAATACAACAGTCGGGTAAAATATACCATACAAAATGAAGTGGGTGGGGTAAATTAACATCTCTTTTAACGTATTTTGGTCATATTGTGTATATTATATACTGATACACTGTTTGTAATTCAATTAGATGTGATGTTTGTATATCAGCTGTATGTATGCCAGTCATTTAAATGACTTTGACATAATAAATAAAACCAAAGCACATATCTATATTTTTCTGTAATAAAATGATGGGTCTTTAACATGTTTAATTGTAACTCTTTTAGATGAACACCGACATATACTTTTTATCACATTTATTTGATAAACTTAAAATTCTCTATTTATATACCAGTTTATTACAAATTTCATCTGATTTTTTTTTAGTTTTTCTTGCCCAAAATTTGCCCAAAAATGCAATTTTCTTTGATTTTTTTGTTTCATTAGAAGGTGTGCTGAAATTGAAAACTTCAAAGATTTCTCCTATTTTTATTATTTTAAGGGTTTTCTTACTTTTGTATTGATACCTGTTTAGCTTCTCATAAGTTTTTTTTCATTTGCTTCTTTTTTTTACATAAAATATTAGGTGATTTCTAAAGCCATACCCAATTTTCAGCTGATTATGAATTTAAAACCCCACATTGGGGGTGTATAGCTAAAGATTAATATTGCTAAAAAGTTTAATCACCAACACATCATTATTTTCCCAGAAACTAACTAGTATTATGTTAGTCTTCATAAAAAACAGGGAAATAAAAAATTCTATCTGTTTTGATATTCACCAGAGGGCCCCCTTAAGGCATGTTTTTGATTTTTAGCCGTTTTTTTTGGAGAGAAAAAAATCGGCTTATAGATTGGCGGGCAGTAAATGAAGTTTTTGTTATATCTCCGCATTACCATGTCCGATCTTCATCAAACTTTAACAGCATCTTCACTATGACCTACTTTCTACAAAATATACCTTTTTCTTTAATTTTCAGAGAGGGGGTGAATAAAGTTTTTGTTATATCTCCGCAACACCATGTCCGATCGTCTTCAAACTTTAACAGCACCTTGCTCCCATTAACCAATGACCATACCCTGAAAACTAGGTCAGTGTGACCTACTTTCTCCAAAATATACCTTTTTGTAAGTTTCGGAGGTGGAGGGAAATTAAGTTTCTCAGCATTATCATGTCCAATCTTCATCAAACTTTAACAACACCTTCCTCTCATCAAGCACTGACCATACCCTGAAAACTAGGTCACTGTCACCTACTTTCTCCAAAATATGCATTACGTTAATTTTTAGCTCGACTGATCAGAGATCAGCAGAGCTTATGCCGTGGTGCGTCGTCCGTCTGTCTGTCCGTCCGTCTGTCTGTCCGCATTAAACTTTTTTTTGTAGCGACTACTCCTCTGAAACTACTGAATGGATTTTCATGAAACTTTACAGAAATGTTGCCCATGAAGTCTAGTTGATCCTAGCAAAAATTCATGTTGATGTGAAATCCAAGATGGCTGCCAAATCTAAAAATAGGTTTTTAACAAACAAGTTTGTAGCGACTACTTCTTGAAAACTCTAGTGATATTGATATGGGACTTTTTCTAAAATGATCAGCATGACATGATGTTAGTCCTTGTCGAAAATCGTTTTGATTGGACGTTAAACATGGCTGCCAGTGGCCATCTTTGTTTACATAGAGTTATATAATTAAAATTTGTAGCGACTACTCCTCTGAAACTACTTGATGGATTTTCATGAAACTTCACAGGAATGTTGCTCTGGATGTCTTATTGATCCTAGCAAAATTTCAGGTAGGCCGGAAATTCAAAATGGCCGCCACGGCTAAAAATAAATTTTCAAAATACAAGTTTGTAGCGACTACTTCTTGAAAACTATAAGTGATATTGATATGGGACTTTTTCTAAAATGATCAGCATGACATGATGTTGGTCCTTGTCAAAAATCGTTTTGATTCGACGTTTAACATTGCTGGAAGCAGCCATCTTTGTTTACATAGAGTTATATAATGAAAACTTGTAGCGACTACTCCTCTGAAACTACTTGATTTTCATGAAAATATTGCTCTTGATGTCTAATTGATCCTAGCAAAATTTCAGGTCGGCCGTTAAATTCAAGATGGCCGCCACCGCTAATTTTTTTTTCTCCAAAAAACAAGTTTGTAGCGACTACTTCCTGAAATCAAAATCAACCAGTAGAGCTTCAAGGTCATTGACCTCTTGTTTTGTTTAAGTTTGGGACTGGGGAAGTTAGTTTTTGTTATATCTCAGCATTACCACGTCTGATCTTCATCAAATTTTAACAGCATCTTACTCCCATTAACCACTGACCATACCCTGAAAACTAGGTCACTGTCACCTACTTCTCCTAAAATATATGTTATATTAGCCTTTTTAACTTCTTTATACGGGCATCAACATTTTTGGCAGTGCGAAAGCACCATCAGAGGTATAATGGTGGTTTTCAATGGCATTCTAGGAATGTGACAAACCTAACAGCACAACACTATGCAACACTACGCTCGAAGAAGTAGTCTCTCATGCATGCCTTTAATTTGATGCCCTAAATAAGGGCTATTCCATTAAAACATACCAGGGGGTAGCGGAAGGCACTTTTAAATTTAACCACCCACCTATAGATGCAATTTTCATATTGATATGACCACCCATAGAAGTAAAATGACATGGAAGACAACCACCCATGTATTTTTATTGTTTAACCATGTATTTTTTTAATGATTTGGAAGTTGCCAAAAATGTATTTAAGTTTAATATATACACTCAAGTGATATGAAAACGCAACAGGAGAATTTCCGCTATATATTGTATGTACAATATGCTGCTTTTAATCGAATGGTACATGGCTACGTAAGACCTTTCCTTTTGGAAAAAATAATACAGCAAATAGTATTCCTGCAATGTTTCATTTTTCACAGAGTACGCGTTTGGCTCAATCATGTGAGCAAACTTAGGATGCAAAATTTTGCAAACTATTTACGTTAAATACAGTACTGAACTAGCTCAATTTTTCGAAGAGCAACTTCAACATTGATGAAGTTCTTGTTACAAAGTGTAGTGTGATTAAAACGTCTACAACATCAGTTGTGTCCTTTCTCTAGTTAACTGCAACTTTTTTTTTAAAAAACATCTTGGGATTTCTTTGGAATATTATGTGCAATTAAGTGTGCAGTATATACAATATATAGCGGAAATTCCCGTGTTGCGTTTTCATATCTCTTGAGTGTATGTGATGGAGGCTTTTATTGGTAGATGAAGGGTTGTGCACTCAGACTCATGAATTTGAGCAACCACCCATTTTCTGCACTTACCGGTAAGTCTTAACCATTGAATGTTCTCACTAACAATCTGCAGGTGGAGCTGGGATTCAAACTCATGACCTCAGCAGTGAAAGCTTTATAGTGGTCTATACAACAACATCAACAAATGTGCATTCAAATATTATAATAAGCCTTTTTTTTAGATGTATTCAATCTACCAGCTGTTACTGTTCAAGTGAACCACATACATTTCTGACCATTAGATATGAAAATTCCAAGCAATGATATTTCTTAAATTCAAGTTTTCTTCACTGCCAGAATATATATGCCTATTACCTATTTAAAGCTGGTTTTCTATTGTTATTATATAACTTCGTATCCCGGGGCTATATAGGAATCACACTGTCTGTCACGTAGCATCACGAACGTTAACGTCAGATAAACTTTTATTTATGACAACTACTTCTACAATTTTCAACATATTTAACTTAAACTTTGTATACATGATCAGCATCAAGTGTATACGTGCGCGACATACGTTTCTTATGGCTCGCAAAATGCCATGTAGAGTTATTGCCCTTGGACTTTGATATACTATATATAGCATTTAGCATTTATAAGTGCGCGACATATATTTCTTATGCAGTGTTCCCATTCACGCACATATGTGCGTGAATCACACATGAAAACAAAAAATCACGCACAGAAAACTGACCTCGTATGTGCATGCACGCACAGAAAAAATACAAGTCTGATAATAAGAAAGCATGACCGTCGGTAGCTTTCCAAATTATCGTCCACTTTGTCCAAATATTTTTTGAAAAATCAAAACGAAACTAAAACGCTTTGTTTACGAAAACATTATCCTGAGTATTTGCGTCAATTGCCCTATCCCTCTAGTGCATACCACGATGATTGGTTATGACGTCATAAGCGCACGCGCTACCTAAATGAAAGTAGAGAAAACATCGACATCTCATTCTGGTGGTTTTGACTTTTTTCTTTTTCAGATTTAGTAAGTATATTTAAAATTAAAATAAAAACTTAATAGTAGAATAAATGAAGATCAAATAATTAATTCAAATTGTGTTTCGTCTCTCCCGTGTACTATTTATAGATGCGGAAACGTGTTGACTGGTATTGGATTTTTACTTGAACGAAAGGATTTACAGTAACTGTTGTCAACTTGAATATTACACTGTGCTGTGTATTGTAATGCCTTCAGTAGCAAATAAAGTATGTTGAAAGGTTTAAAAATCTTAAAAATTCATAGTGTACCCCCTAAATTTGTAGTGTACCCCCAAAATTTAACAGTAGGGGGTACATGTGCCCCCAAATGAAAAAGTCAGTGGGAACACTGTTATGGCTCGCTAAATGCCATGCAGAGTTAATGGCCTTGGACTTTGGGATATACTATATAGCGTTTAGCATTTATGCAATCTTATGACCCGAACTACTACTACAGTTATCAAGGTCTTGAAATGAAACTTTCTATACATTTTCAATATCAAGTGTAGCTGCGGTTAAATTAAATTTTGTTGGCTCCCTCATTGCCATGCAGAGTTATCGTCCTTGGACTTTGTGATGTACTTTATAGTATAAGTATAGCATTTATGCAATCTTGTGAGGCGAACTACTTCTACAGTTTTCAGGGAATTGAACTGAAACTTTCTATATATAATCAACATCCAGTGTAGATGTGCGTTTGGCTCACTCATTTCATTGTTGAGTAATCGCCCTTGGACGTGTTGCCTATGATCTTACTAAAACAATTGTTTGTAGGTGTATTCATCACCTTCAGTGATAGTTCTAGTTAATTCACATTATTAGACATATATAGGTTAATCAACATTGTTTTCGTATTACGGGATATAATTTCTTCGGCCAGTGAATTTGCTGAAGGAATTATATCCCATAATACGAGAAGGAATTATATCCCATAATACGAAAACAATGTTGATTAACCTATATATGTCTAATAATGTGAATTAACTAGAACTATCACTGAAGGTGATGAATACACCCACAAACAATTACATTTTTAATTACGAGCAAATGTCCCTTTTATTCAATAACTACACGCGGTCTATTGGACCTACTTTGCATCAGAGCGCACGTGAAGAACGAGTCAAAAAAGGGTGTACCACCAACAGAATCGTAATTGTTTTTACCCCCCACCCACCACTCCCCCTCACCTACAGAATTTTAACTCCCCAGATACCCCCCACCAATTGAATTTTAAGTGTTCTTTGCATGATCAGATACCCTCCACCAATAGAATTTCAACTGGTTAGAACTTTTTCTGCCATTTGAAGTGTTCTTTGCATGATGTGCAGAAATGAGTCGAGCAGCCCATGCAGTGGGGCTCAACCCGGGCAATGCTTAATTTACATCACCACCTGATCCCATATAAGCTATGTGCCAGTGAAACAGTAATGACTTACATATTTTTAGTGGAAAGAGAAGTAAAATTCCATTTAAATTGACAAAACATATTCCCCACCCACTAACAAATATATTAACGAGTGCTGAATTTATTTTGTTTCACGTGGAATAGCTATGTAATGTATACATTATGCATTGACATATTGACTGTTTACCTGTGAATGTGCTTTTTTAACATGCACAAGTCATTAGGGCAATTCCAGAATTAAATGTATAGTGGGTGGTGAATGGGGGTGTTGTTGTCGCGGGACACCTTTTCAAGACCCTCACCACCGATGAAATAAAAATTGTGCGGACCCCCATGACCCATCCAAAATAAAAATAGTATCGACCCAACCACCCATCAAAAAAAATAATCGGGGACCACGCCACCCATCAATAAAAAAATAAAGACAAAAATATTAAATATCGGGCCCCACCACCCATCTAAATAAAAAGAAAAAAAAAGTGGACCCAACCACCCATCAAATAAAATAAAAAAAGTTTTGTTTAATTAAAAAAAAATCTGGAAATTAGCATATATTAAAGGGACACTGTCAGCAACCTTAAACTAATAAAGGACAAAATAATTAAACATCGACCATTATTCAATATTTACTATTATTAAAATAAGATCATTTGCTTGAATTCAATAGTGGTACAATTTTTAAAAAAAAAAAAGTACCGCTTTTTGGGCTTTAACCACACACTAAAATTAAACTCACGGGTAACCCAGTAGTGCAGAGTTCTGTAGCTCTAAATTAAACCAAGCAATGTTAACAAACAACAAATAAAACATTTTAAAAATTCACATTTATTAATAGAATTATTTGGGTCTATCCTCATGTTTTCACTGTTCATTTCACTGTTATTTTATTATTCTCAATAATCTGCTTTAATACTTACAGTGTCCCTTTAAAGTCCATTGAAGTCCATTGTTATATTTTTGTACTTACAAAACATAACAATTATTGAGAAAGTGAGAGTTAGCCAAAAAAAAAAGATTTTTTATTTATGCCCTACCCACTCCAAATATTGGCCGCGAATTTTCAAAAACGGCCGTGCAAAAGACGGCTGCACGGTTGGCTGGGTAATAACTTCCCCTCTGAAATATAACCGATAGTATGAAGCAAACTGAGTACGATGTACAATAGTATGAATCTAATTGAGTACGAAGTACGAAATTTCGTAGGAGTTGTCGTTCTTGAATTCATTCTATTTTAAGAAGTAACAACACTGCTTATCAACGAGTATTCGAGAAAAGAGTTTTTTTAACATGAAAAACACCCATTAAAAATGTTTGAGACCCCATCTTGATTAATTTATTTCACATACCCCCACCATTCCCCACAACTCAATTGTTTTTGTGTGAGATTTATCCACCCACCTGTAGATGCGATTTTCCGGTGTTAGGACGGTACCATAGATGCGATTTTTGGGACAAGACACCCTATCATGTATTTTCTATAAATTGCCGTCCCCTACAAGCAGACAATAGAAAGTGTATCATGTTACTAAAAATAGAACAGTCAGTGCTGCTGAAGGGCATAGTATATAATATAGAGTGGAGTCTTGGTGTGGAGTCTTGGAGTGGAGTGGAGTTAATAATTGGAGTGACCTTGGAGTCTTATTTTGGAGTGACCTTGGAGTCAAATTTGGAGTGAATATTTTGGAGTCAATTTTTTAATCTAAACTTGAAGTCTTAATTTCTCTTACAATAAATAACTTTTTAGAAACTAATACATTTACATGGGTTACTTCATTTGCACATACACTTATTTATTTATTAAAAAAAAAAATTCTTTAAAATGCATGTGTCTATTAAGCTACCCAATTTCAACAACTAATTCCAAAACTGCACATCTAATTTTAACTTGGGCACTGTTACTACATGTTCTAAAATAATCCATGTTTGTGGAACAGTTAGGCTGAGAGAGCTCTTAATTCCCATAAACTTTAATGCTTTTTGTTTTCAGTCTCTGTGGTATGTATGACTGACATATTGGACATATTGGAACCCTGTATACCCCTGACACTGGATGTCAGTGTCCTGACCTAAGATTAATTGGTCACTCGGGACTAGTTTATGTCAGGCCAAAGGTTCATAGTGCTTCAATACTGGGGTTAATGTTTGGGTATCCAAGTTCATTTATGTTGTTTTTAGATGGTCTGTCCCTCACATTAAGGTTAGCACATGTCTCATGGGACAATGCAGGTGTACTGAGTATGTTAGGAACTGTGCACCTTGTGAGGGTCATTCAAAAATATTCAATTGACAATTATCCAAAATAGTCACTCCAAATCTGACTCCAAGGTCACTCCAAAATGTGACTCCAAGGTCACTCCAATTATTCACTCCACTCCACTCCAAGACTCCACACCAAGACTCCACTCTGTATAAAGCTAATTCGGGCCATATGAGTTAGCTAAGATATGTTTAAATATGAAATTGGTATTGAATATCAACCACCTGAAACATCACTGAATGTAAAAAACAAACCATGGAAGTTACATTTACAGCACTTCCATTTCCCATCCATTCCAACACTTACAAAAAGCACCGCCCATCAGTGCCTTCAGCACTTTGATTTTATATCTCAGCATTGCCATGTGCAATTAGTATAAAACTTGGACAGTCAGTTGCTGACATGTACCAAAGATCATGCGCGGAAAATGGAAACTAGGTTCAATGTTAAAGCATCCTTCCACTCCCAAAAAAACAAATTTATCTAGAAAAGCTCTATTAATTCATTTCACCATACACACAGGCAGTCATCTTTAACATTTTGGAAAACCCGGCTTTAACGCCACCAGGCGTTTATCTCTTGTTACCAAATTTTAATATCAGAAGCGAGAACCACGGTTACAGATAGCTGTATCAGCTTGGGCTTCAACGATGCATCTAGCTCACAATACGATACGTATCGCGATACAGGGCTCACAATAAGATATGTATCACAATATATTTGTCAACTATCTAGTTTACCCATGCAACAAATAATTTATTATGTTATAAAATATATATAAAAAAATGCGAAAGCTTAACGCATAGTTTACACTTCTCGCATGCGGTGAATCTTGTTTTCGATTAATCGTTGAACCCTTAATTTTTGCCCAGTGACTGATAAAGACTTGTTATCTGTTACAGGTAGCCCAGACAGTGCAGCGGGGAGGACCAAGGTCTCAGATAGCCATACCGGCCCAGGGACTGATCGAGTTCCGTGACGCACTCACTGATCTCCTTGACGAGTTTGGAACGGATGACCATGGTGGGTACTGCTGATAGAGTCCATACAACATAATTTCTTTTTTAAAGTATAAATTCTAATTATTTTACATTGATTACGAAACAGTCTACACAACTTAAACAAATCACTCCTGATAGCATGGATGACTATTTCCATTCAAATTTGTGTCATTGCCCTTTGTAATTCCTTGTCCGGAGCATAATTTGAAAAAAATACGCAAGATACTGGAATGAAACTTCACACAATGATGTAGGGCAGAGTGGAAGAACCATAATTACTTCATTCAAATTTCCCATTGTGATTGTATACTTGTAATTTCTTGTCCGGAGCCTAACTTAAAGGGACAATGTCCGTAACGTTTAGCTTTTAACAAACACAACACACCAACCATTAGTGAATACTTACAGTGATATTTCTTGTTGTTTATATTTGGGCGGGATGGGGAAATAATTTGTTTTGTTAAATTTTAACAGCACCTTCCTCTCATCAAGCAAGGACCACCCACTGAAAACTAGGTCACTGTGACATAGTTTCTCCAAAATATGCGTTACGTTGACCTTTTTATACCCCGCCATGAAAGTGGTGCCGCATATACTGTTACCCTTGTCCTTTATAGCTCGACTTTATGCCATGGTGCATCGTCCATCTGTCTGTCTGTCCGTCCATCCGTAAACTTTTTTTTTGTGGCAACTACTCCTCTGAAACTGCTGTTTGGATTTTCATGAAACTTCACAAGAATGTTGCTCTTGATGTCGAGTTGATCCTAGCAAAAAATTCAGGTCAGCCGAAAATTTAAGATGGCCGCCACGGCTAAAAATAGATCTTAAAAATGTGATTTTGTGGTGACTACTTCTCAAAAACCGTAAGTGATATTGATTTGGAACCTTTACCAAAATTACTGGCATGACATGTAGATGATCCTAACCAAAGTTCATTTTGATTGGATGACAAACATGGCTGCCAGTGGCCATCTTTGTTTACGTTAAGTTAAATAGGAAAAACCCGTGGCGACTACTTCGACAAAATTACTTGTTGGAATTTCATGGAACTTGACAGGAATGTTGCTCTTGATCCTAGCAAAATTTCAGATCAGTAGGAAATTCAAGATGGCCGCCTCTGCTAAAAATAGATTTTAAAAATGCGACTTTGTGGCGACTACTTCTCAAAAGTGATATTGATTTAGAACCTTTACCAAAATGAATGGAACGACATGTAGTTGGTCCTAACCAAAGTTCATTTTGATTTGGATATCAAACATGGCCGTAGTTGATCCTAGCAAAATTTCAGGTCGGACTATTTCTTGAAAACTGTGAGGGATATTGCTATGGGATTTTCTCTAAAAGCTTTCTGCAAGTCTATAAACTTATGGTCCTCTACCAGGTGTGTTCAGATGGTGACTCTGAGGTAAAATTTGGCCTCATCCCGGGCATCACAGTTTTACATAGATTGATATAGTATTTATTTTTTTAAAAATCTTCTTTTCTGTTGCAACTACAAGAACCAGAGGTTTAATATTTTGCATTTACTATGAGCATATGGTCCTTTACTAAGTTTATTCAAATGGTGACCCCAGGGTCACATTTGGCAGGCTTCGACACTAAGGCACGTCCGAACGACATTCACTGCCTGTACATAGGTCCGGGCTTGCGAATGTCCCAGGAACATGCCCGACCGGTCGTGTACAATAAGAACGGGACATTTACCCATAAGAAATGTTCTTTTAAAATTCCATTCAGTTCTGCGTGTAAAATACGTTTCACTCTCACAAAAACGATGAAGCCGTAGTTTGTTTTTACAATATAGATTCACCTAACGTAATGCGCATGCGCGACGGCTTCCCGAATTATTTATAACACGCGGGTTTTCCATTCTCCATGCAGCGATAGAACTAACTGTAAAGGGAGTTAACTCTGTGTGGATTTTAACATGTAAAATATTGTCGAAGGTCTAGACACATCGTTTAATATCTAATCGATGCATACGATAATATACGCCTGTAACGAGTGCTAGCTAGATATTTTGCACATTTCAATTGAAAGTCGATCCTATTTTATGTGAAACAATATTGCGACATTTGAGACTCATTTCCATTTTGTTGTCATATGGCAACCGCATTTGCCGATTTGTCAATGTTGATTTCCCCTTTCGAGATGTAAGAGATATGTCGCTGTATTGTTTATTCATAATTGCATCATACTATTGTCAGTCCAAAACAGTTAATTAAATATAGTATTAAGCCTATTTAGAATAAATCATATTTGCGCATCTCCCCACACAAAAAACAAACGAGTTGCATAATAAATGTAAAGATTTTAATATAACTTGGTCAGGGCACATGAAACTTGGGTCAGGGCTAGTAGGTTCTGCATCTACTAGCCCGACCGGGCTAGTTGAAAAAAAAGTTAGTGTTGAGGCCTGCATTTGGCCCTGCCCCAGTGTCACATGTTTTACATTGACTTGTATAGGGAAAAATTTAAAACATATTCTCCGAAACCACAAGGCACGCAGCTCTATATATTGCATGTAGGCCTGGGGTCACATTTTGCCCTGTCCCAGGGTTTACACTCTAGCACCTTCATTTTGCATTTGATCTTTACCAAACTTTGTCCGTGTCTTTATATCAATGTTGATAACACAACAGAGGCCACATTTCTTGAACAATCTTAACCAAACTTGCACAGGTTGTATATGACCATAAGATTTCGAAGAAGTTTGATAATTGGCCAGTACTCAGGTGGTCGATTTAAGATGTCCCACTTGTTTATTAAGTCAATTACTCACATAGCAAAAGCCTTACAGTATTCAAACTTCATACACACATCTATATATTCCATTATGTTCCTACCTAAATCAGGTCCATATAACTTGCCTTCCTGTAATATTACACTTGACATTTTGTTACTCCATTTAAGATAACCCTTCAGCGGGGCATTCGGGTCCCTTGGACACATTTTCTAGTTGTTTTAGTTTCGGCAGGGGGTGGGTGGGAGGTGGGAATTAAGTTTGTTATATCTCAGCATTACCATGTCCGAGCTTCACAAACTTTAACAACACCTTCCTCTCATCAAGCACTGACCATACCCTGAAAACTAGGTCACTGTGACCTACTTTCTTCAAAATATGCATTACGTTAACCGTTTTGTTTAGGTTCGGGCAGGGGGGAATTACCTTTTGGGGAATTAGGCCGTGGTGCGACGTCCGTCCGTAAACTTTTTCTTGTGGCGACTACTCCCCTGAAACTACCTGATAGAATTTCATGAAACTTAACAAGAATGTTGCTCTGGATGTCTAGTTGATCCTAGCAAAAACTCTGAAAATTCAAGGTGGCCGCCACGACTAAAAATAGGTCTTAAAAATATGATTTGTGGCGACTACTACCAAAAACCACAAGTGATATTGATTTGGAACCTTTTCCAAAATGACTGGCACAACATGTAGTTGGTCCTAACCAAAATTAATTTTGATTGGATGTCAAACATGCCCGCCAGCAGCCATCTTTGTTTACATAAGAGTTATATAGGAAAAACTTGTGGCGACTACTCCTCTGAAACTAACGGATGTTCATGAAACTTCACAGAAATGTTGCTCTTGATATCTAGTTGATCCTAGCAAAGATTCAGGTCAGCTGGAATTTCAAGATGGCCACCACGGCTAAAAATAGATTTTAAAAATGCGATTTTGTGGCGACTACTTCTCAAAAACCACGTGATATTGATTTGAGACTTTACCAAAATGACTGGCACGATATGTAGTTAGTCCTAACCAAAGTTCATTTTGATTGAATGTCAAACATGGCCGCTGGCTTTATTTACATAGAGTTATATAGGAACAACTTGTGGCGACTACCCCTTTGAAACTACTGGATGGATTTTCATAAAACTTCGCAGGAATGGTGCTCTTGATGTCTAGTTGATCCTAGCCAAATTTAAGTCGGCTGGAAATTCAAGATGGCCCTCCACGGCTACAAATAGATTTAAAAAATCCAGATTTGTGGCGACTACTTCCTGAAAACTACAAGCGATATTGATAAGGGTGATTTCAAAAATAATGAAGCATAAGTGTAATTTTTTGGTAAAATTTTCAAATTACAGATGGGATTATAATTTTTAGTGCAATAGTTAGCCAATATGTTCAAGTTTATGTCATGAATACGGCCAATGGATAAGTTAACATGTTACAATAAAAATCTAAGTGTTTATATGAATTTTAATGAACTTTTTTAAAATAAATAACCAAATTGTGATTCACAAATTATCTCTAACAATAATCATAATACTGTTTTTGCAGCATGTACATATAAAGTAACATGTTCAACAATAATTTTTTAGTAAAAATATGTTCTGTAGTCCAAAATACAATTGAAAAATATAGGCTTTTATGCTTTTAAGTCCCATTATTTTATAAACACACACCTTAATGTCATTTTTATGCACCATTATCTTAAACTTTTGAAGAGTAAACTTTATGTTTTGCATAATTTAGGACATACTCGAGATATTTGCAAAGTTTCATAAGTGTAAATTAAAGTTTGCCAAAAATATGAAAACTTAAAATAAGCCACATTGTCTTGCTTTTTTGTACACTTGGGACAATGCCTTGCATTATTAAAAATCAACATACATTTCTGATCTTAAAACAGAGTCTACTGGCTACAAAGTTAAGAACTTTTAAAATTTGCCCCATGACCTATGTGTTAAACAGGAATTTCATTTGTAATATTCTGTTTTAAGATTTAATAGTTAAAGATTACAATTAATGTTTGCAGGTTTAGACCGTTCTATCTCAAATCATTTGGAGGGAAATGAACAATGAATGTAAATACAGCATCAAAATAAAACTTTAAACAACGATTCAGTCATTAGCTCTACTGGCCAAGGGCCAGCAGAGCTTATGGGATCGTGTGTTGTCCGTCGTCCGTCGTCCGTCCGTCCGTCGTCCGTCCGTTAACTTTTGCTTGTGTACACTCTAGAGGCCACATTTCTGAGGCAATCATCATGAAACTTTGTCAGAATGTTTGTCTCAATGAAATCTCGGTCAAGTTCGAAAATGGGTCATGTGGGGTCAAAAACTAGGTCACTAGGTCAAATACTTGAAAAAACTTGTGTACACTCTAGAGGTCATATTTTTTACCCAATCTTGATGAAACTTTGTCAAATTGTTTATCTTAATTATATCTTGATCAAGTTCGGAAATGGGTCACATGAAGTTAAAAACTAGGTCACTAGGTCAAATATTGGAAAAACCTTGTGTACACTCTAGAGGCCATATTTTTGACCCGAGCTTGATGCAACTTTGTCAGAATGTTTGTCTTAATTATATCTTGGTCAAGTTTGAAAATGGGTCACATGGGGTTAAAAACTAGGTCATTAGGTCAAATACTTGAAAAACCTTGTGTACACTCTAGAAGCCGTATTTCTGACCCAATCTTGATGAAACTTTGTCAAAATGTTTGTCTTAATTATATCTTGGTCAAGTTCAAAAATGGGTCACATGGTGTTAAAAACTAGGTCACTAGGTCAAACTTTGGAAAAAACGTGTGTACACTCTAGAGGCCATATTTTTGACCCGATCTTGATGAAACTTTGTCAGAATGTTTGTCTCAATGAAATCTCGGTCAAGTTCAAAAATGGGTCATGTGGGGTCAAAAACTAGGTCACTAGGTCAAATACTTGAAAAAACTTGTGTACACTCTAGAGGTCATATTTGTTACCCAATCTTGATGAAACGTTGTCAAATTGTTTATCTTAATTATATCTTGATCAAGTTCGGAAATGGGTCACATGAAGTTAAAAACTAGGTCACTAGGTCAAATATTGGAAAAACCTTGTGTACACTCTAGAGGCCATATTTTTGACCCGAGCTTGATGCAACTTTGTCAGAATGTTTGTCTTAATTATATCTTGGTCAAGTTTGAAAATGGGTCACATGGGGTTAAAAACTAGGTCACTAGGTCAAATACTTGAAAAACCTTGTGTACACTCTAGAGGTCATATTTGTTACCCAATGTTGATGAAACTTTGTCAAATTGTTTATCTTAATTATATCTTGATCAAGTTCGAAAATGGGTCACATGAAGTTAACAACTAGGTCACTAGGTCAAATATTGGAAAAACCTTGTGTACACTCTAGAGGCCATATTTTTGACCCGAGCTTGATGCAACTTTGTCAGAATGTTTGTCTTAATTATATCTTGGTCAAGTTTGAAAATGGGTCACATGGGGTTAAAAACTAGGTCACTAGGTCAAATACTTCAAATACCTTGTGTACACTCTAGAAGCCGTATTTCTGACCCAATCTTGATGAAACTTTGTCAAAATGTTTGTCTTAATTATATCTTGGTCAAGTTCAAAAATGGGTCACGTGGTGTTAAAAACTAGGTCACTAGGTCAAACTTTGGAAAAACCGTGTGTACACTCTAGAGGCCATGTTTTTGACCCGATCTTGATGCAATTTTGTCAGAATATTTGTCTCAATTATAGCTTGCTAAAGTTTGAAAATGGGTCACACAGGGTCAAAAACTAGGTCACTAGGTCAAATACTTGAAAAACCTTGTGTACACTCTAGAGGCCATATTTCTGACTTGATCTTGATGAAACTTTGTCGAAATGTTGTCTTAATTATATTTTGGTCAAGTTCGAAAATGGGTCCCATGGGGTCAAAAACTAGGTCATCCGTCTGTCCGTTAACTTTTGCTTATGTACACTAGAGGCCACATTTCTGATGCAATCATCATGAAACTTTGTCAGAATGTTTGTTTCAATGAAATCTCGGTCAAGTTAAAAAATGGGTCATGTGGGGTCAAAAACTAGGTCACTAGGTCAAATACTTGAAAAAACTTGTGTACACTCTAGAGGTCATATTTGTTACCCAATCTTGATGAAACTTTGTCAAATTGTTTATCTTAATTATATCTTGATCAAGTTCGGAAATGGGTCACATGAAGTTAAAAACTAGGTCACTAGATCAAATATTGGAAAAACCTTGTGTACACTCTAGAGGCCATATTTTTGACCCGAGTTTGATGCAACTTTGTCAGAATGTTTGTCTTAATTATATCTTGGTCAAGTTTGAAAATGGGTCACATGGGTTTAAAAACAAGGTCACTAGGTCAAATACTTGAAAAACCTTGTGTACACTCTAGAAGCCGTATTTCTGACCCAATCTTGATGAAACTTTGTCAAAATGTTTGTCTTAATTATATCTTGGTCAAGTTCAAAAATGGGTCACGTGGTATTAAAAACTAGGTCACTAGGTCAAACTTTGGAAAAAACGTGTGTACACTCTAGAGGCCATGTTTTTGACCCGATCTTAATGCAATTTTGTCAGAATATTTGTCTCAATTATAGCTTGCTAAAGTTTGAAAATGGGTCACACAGGGTCAAAAACTAGGTCACTAGGTCAAATACTTGAAAAACCTTGTGTACACTCTAGAGGCCATATTTCTGACTCGATCTTGATGAAACTTTGTCGAAATGTTGTCAATTATATTTTGGTCAAGTTCGAAAATGGGTCCCATGGGGTCAAAAACTAGGTCACTAGGTCAAATACTTGAAAAACCTTGTGTACACTCTAGACGCCATATTTTTGACCAGATCTTGATGAAACTTTCTCAGATTGTTTATCTGAATTATATCTTGATCAAGTTTCAAAATGGGTCACATGGGATCAAAAAACTATGTCACTAGGTCAATATTGGAATTTGCTTGTGGGCACTCCAGAGGCCACAATTTTGATCTATAGGAGAAGAGAGCTATATCTAGCTATATCTATCTAAATCTATAAGAGCTGTTTTAGCCAGTAGAGCGTCCACAGGCCCTCTTGGGCCTCTTGTTTTCTTGGTTTCAATGATCCATGAATGCCCTTAAAGAGCTTAAAATTTCTTCATTTTTTTGTTTTAAACATTAACCATAATTCTGTACACTTGGGACAATTTACTAACATCATCAATATGTTTATTTTAATGTGTAAATCAGTGTTGCTGTAGGAACATGTGTAAATATAAACACTTATAATGTTATTTCACGATAAAATTCCATACAATATAGAAAAATTAAATATTGCAAAGTGATTTCTTATTATTCTGAAAACAAGAGATCTTATCAGAATAAAGTAATGATTGAATAATATCTTAGCATTAAGACAATATATTTTGGAATAATAAATCTTTGCTTTTGTTCTGGTAGACTCCCAAAAACTTACAATAAATATATTGATACCTCATAAATAAGAGTTAATTTATAGCATTTGATAAAAGATTTATAAATGTGTACACTTGGGACAAAACTATTGAACAAATTTAACTTTCTAAATTATCAAATAAATTACCAAGATTAACTTTCCGTAGGAATACCTATATTATTGTTATATTATTCAAACACTGAAAACAATTTACTTTAACAAACATCTATACAATTCAACTGATTATACATAACTTAACTCCTAACAAATGAAGTCATGTTAAATGCTTAAACATAATGGTCTGAAGTATTATATCCCAAGCCAGAACACAATTATTAAACTCATACCTGAACTCAAGACACTTGTTCTTGTACCTCTGTACATGCAACAAAAGTGTACCAATACATTTGTGTACAGTGAAACAAGTGTACATATGTATGTACATTAAAACAAGCGTACTTTTCTACATTCAATGTACAGCCAAACATATGTGTATCTCTGACCTGTACATGCAAACAAGTGTTGCCGTACCTTTCTACTTTCAAATAAGCTTACCTCTGTGCCTCTGTACATGCAAACAAGTGTACCTCCATACATCTTTACAGCAAAACAGCTGCACATATGTACATGCAAACAAGTGTACCTCTCTGTATCCAAACAGATGTATCTCTGTAAATCCAAAAAGGTGTACCTCTGTACATCTTAACGAGTGTACCCCTGTACACCCAAACATTTAGTGTACCTTTGTACATTCAAACAAGTGTACCTTTATACCTCTGTACATCCTTACAATTGTACCTCTTATATACATCCATACATGTGTAACTCTGTACATCCAACCAAATCTACATCTGTACATCTTAACATGTATCTGTCATCTATAAATCCAAATAAGTGTACCTATGCTCACATGTAGAAAAAAAAGTGTAAATCTATATCTCTGTATATCTTAACAAATGAACCTCTGTCCATCTGTACAGCCAAACAAGTGTACATAATAATGTACCTCTGGTACATGCAAACAAATGTACCTCTGGCACATGCAAACAATTGTATCTCGGTACATTTGTACAGCCAAACAAGTGTACATAATAATGTACATCTGATACATGCAAAGAAATGTACCTCTACATCTGTACAGCCAAACAAGACGTGTACTTCAGTACATCTGGTTTATAAATGCAAAAACTGGTGCCTCTGTACATGCAAACAATGGTACCTCTTTACATCTAGACAAGTACTAGTACCTCTATACAGCTGTACCTCTGTATATCAGTGCACATGAGTACATCCAAACAAATGCACCTCTGCACATATACCTCTGTACATCCAAGCAAGTATTCCTCTGTACATCCAAACAAATGAATCTCTGTATATTCAAACAGAGGTACACCTTTTTGGATGTAAAAAGGTGTACCTCTGTACATCCAAGCCAGTTTATCTCTGTACCTAGACTGTACATCCAAACAAGTGTACCGGTACCTCAATTAATCTTCATTTGATATAATGGTCTCTGGCCTTCTAAAAAAAGGCCTTGAATATGTGTTTGAGTTGGAGTCACAACAGTTGTACTTCTTAAAGTGCCCTCAAAGGGAACTTTAAGGACCAGAGTTGCCATCTTTAATGTATCAAATCATTTCCTGAAAACTTATTTGACATTTATCAAGTGTAATGAGCAAAACCAGTTTTTTATGTCCCAAGTGTACAATAACAATAGTTATATTTATGTGCAGTGTAAAATACTCATAGAGGCATCATCTATTAAACCTTATACAGCATATGTCAAGTAGAAGAATGTTGCCTTACTATGGAACAGAGAAAGAACAAATATAATTGTTAACAACAAAAATATATGATTTTACCTTTTTTTCTTGTAGGTTAATTTGGAATATTTACAAAATATTATGTTATTTTACCATTAGAACACTTCTCCAGACTATTTTCTATGGAAATTACACCTTTCTGCTTGCTGCCTTGTAATAGAATGAATTGTGGTATAATTTTCCTGGAACTGACACCTCTCAATCAAAATTGTCAAATTTCATGTACACTTGGGACAACACAAATATGCCAGAATTATTTTTACTTGCTATCTTACCATCACAATGTTGTCATAGCTGATGCCTATTGGACATGTTCTTACTAAAAAAGTGCTAAGAGATTGAAAAGGCATGTGGACTTTAAAAATATCTATCATTTATGCTAAATTGTACACTTGGGACAGTTTTTGACTGGTTATTGTATATGGCTGTCAACAAGTTCAATGAACAAGATAATGTATAGAAATGTAGAAAAACTTAAAGAATACATATTTATGTGCTGAAATAGAAAACTTTTATGCACCTCATTATCAACACCTTTTCTACCAGCACCTCAGTATACCAATTCTGGTGAAAAAGTGTGTGCAAAAAGTCTTAGTACACTTCAACTTCAAACTCTTATGGAAAAATAAAACATGTTTGGAGACGGGTTACATGTTATGTAACCGATAGCGAATATGCCATGCTACTGTATAAAAAATACCATTTGCTGATATGTCAGCTGGTTGCATAGTTATTCAAAACTAAAAATGGTGTTTTAGTTGAAATGTCACGCAAAACAGTACACTTGGGACACTTTTTGACATGTTTTTACAACATAACTTTTTAAGGAAGCAAGCTAATGTGATGAAACTTTGCATGAGAATCAACTACCACTAAACACATCTCCAGGACTTAAAAACTTAGTTATTTAGCTTTCTGGTAAATAGATATTGGAATGTTAATAAAAAGCTTCATTATTTTTGAAATCACCCTCAAGGGACTTTTTCTAAAATGATCAGCTTGACATGATGTTGGTCCCTGTTGAAAATTATTTTGATTCAACATTAAACATGGCTGACACGGCCATCTTTGTTAACATAGAGTTATATAGTAAAAATTTGTAGCGACTACTCCTTTGAAACAACTTGACAAATTTTCGTGAGACTTGACAGGAATGTTGATCTAGCTATCAAAAGCCTATCAGTAGAGCTTCAAGGTCATTGACCTCTTGTTATTATCTCTCAGCGTTACCATTTCCAATCTTCATCAAATTTTAACAGTACCTTCCTCTCATCAGGCACTGACCATACCCTGTAAACTAGGTCACTATGACCTACTTTCTAAAATATATTTTATGTTAACCTTTTTATGCCCCTGAAGGGTGGCACATTGTAGTCGCACTGTCTGTCCGTTCGTGATTGTTAGTCACCCTTCGTCTGTACAATCGTGTCCGCTTCATAACTCAGACAATAATGGACGGATTTTGCTCGCCACAACAAGACGAAGTGTTGCGCACAAAATCCAGGTCCGTGGCTCCAAGGTCAAGGTCACACTTACAGGTCAAAAGTTGTCCGTTCGTCTGTACAATCGTGTCCGCTTCATGACTCTGACAATAATGGTCGGATTTTCAAATAACTTCGCACAATTGCTCGCCACAAAAAGAAGACGTGTCAGGCACAAAATCCAGGTCCGTGGCTCTAAGGTCAAGGTCACATTTAGAGGTCAAAAGTTGTCCGTTCGTCTTTACAATCGTGTCCGCTTCATAACTGACAATAATGGACGGATTTTCAAATAATTTCACACAATTGCTCACGACAACAAGACAATGTGTCACGCACAAAATCCAGGTCCGTGGCTCCAAGGTCAAGGTCACACTTAGAGGTCAAAGGTCAAAACAAAGTGCTTTCGTGTCCGGTTAATAACTCTGACATTCAAGGACAGATTTTCAAATAACTTGGCACAATTGCTCCTTACAACTAGACGACATGTCGCGCACAAAACTCAGGTCCATGGCTCCAAGGTCAAGGTCACACTTAGAGGTGAAAGGTCAAAACGAAGTGCTTTCGTGTCCGGTTAATAACTCTGACATTCATGGACAGATTTTCAAATAACTTGGCACAATTGCTCACCACCTAGACGACGTGTCGTGCACAAAACCCAGGTCCGTGTCTCCAAGGTCAAGGTCACATTTAGAGGTCAAAGGTCAAATTGTGTCCACTCAGTAACTGGCATTCCTGGACGGATATTCAAATCACTTGGCACAAGTGCTCAGCACAACCAGACGACATGTCGCGCATAAAGTCCAGGTCCGTCGCTCTAAGGTCAAGGTCACACCTAGAGGTCAAATCATGTCGGGTCAATAACTGGCATTTCTTGACGGATTTTGAATTAACTTGGCACAAATGCTCACCACAACAACATGATGTGTCCCGCATAAAATCCAGGTCCATGGCTTCAAGGTCAAGGTCACACATAGGTCAAAGGTCAAATTGTGTCCGGTCAATAACTCTGGCATTCCTGGACGGATTTTCCAATTACTTGGCACAAGTGCTCACCACAATAAGACGATGTGTTGAGCACAAATCCAGGTCTGTGGCCCCAAGGTCAAGGTCACACTTAGAGGTCAAAGGTCAAATTGTGTGAGACAATAACTCTGGTATTCCTGGATGGATTTTCAAATAACTTGTTTTAATTATTTATTGTTTTCATTAATATTTTTTCTTTCTGATTTTTAGCTCGACTGATCAGAGATCAGCAGAGCTTATGCCGTGGTGCGTCGTCCGTCGTCCGTCGTCAGTCCGTCTGTCTTTCCGTCTGTCTGTCCGTAAACTTTTTTTTGTAGCGACTAGCAGACTACTCCTCTGAAACTACTGAATGGATTTTCATGAAACTTTACAGAAATGTTGCCCTTGAAGTCTAGTTGATCCTAGCAAAAATTCATGTTAATGTGAAATCCAAGATGGCCGCCAAATCTAAAAATAGGTTTTTAAAAAACAAGTTTGTAGCGACTACTTCTTGAAAACTATAAGTGATATTGATATGGGACTTTTTCTAAAATGATCAGCATGACATGATGTTGGTCCTTGTCGAAAATCGTTTTGATTCGACATTAAACATGGCTGCCAGCGGCCATCTTTGTTTACATAGAGTTAAATAATGAAAACCTGTAGCGACTACTCCTCTAAAACTACTTGACGGGTTTTCATGAAACTTCACAGGAATGTTGCTCTTGATGTCTAATTGATCCTAGCAAAATTTCAGGTTGGCCGGAAATTCAAGATGGCCGCCACGGCTAAAAATAATTTTTCAAAATACAAGTTTGTAGCGACTTCTTCTTGAAAACTATAAGTGATATTGACATGGGACTTTTTCTAAAATGATCAGCATGACATGATGTTGGTCCTTGTCAAAAATCGTTTTGATTCGGCGTTTAACATGGCTGCCAGTGGCCATCTTTGTTTACATAGAGTTATATAATGAAAACTTGTAGCGACTATTCCCCTGAAACTACTTGACGGATTTTCATGAAACTTCACAGGAATGTTGCTCTTGATGTCTCATTGATCCTAGCAAAATTTCAGGTTAGCCGGAAATTCAAAATGGCCGCCACGGCTAAAAATAATTTTTCAAAAAACAAGTCTGTAGCGACTACTTCCTGAAATCAAAATCAATCAGTAGAGCTTCAAGGTCATTGACCTCTTGTTTTTTTAGCTCAACTGATCAGAGATCAGCAGAGCTTATGCCGTGGTGCGGCATCCGTCGTCCGTCTGTCCGTCTGTCTGTCCGTAAACTTTTATTTGTAGCGACAACTCCTCTGAAACTACTGGATGGATATTCATGAAACTTTACAGAAATGTTGCCCATAAAGTCTAGTTCATCCTAGCAAAAATTCATGTTGATGTGAAATCCAAGATGGCCGCCAAAGCTAAAAATAGAGTTTTAAAATACAAGTTTGTAGCGACTACTTCTTGAAAACTATAAGTGATATTGATATGGGACTTTTTCTAAAATGATCAGCATGACATGATGTTGGTCCTTGTCGAAAATCTTTTTGATTCAACGTTAAACATGGCTGCCAGCGGCCATCTTTGTTTACATAGGGTTATATAGTAAAAACTTGTAGCGACTACTCCTCTGAAACTACTAGACGGATTGTCATGAAACTTTACAGGAATGTTGCTCTTGATGTCTAGTTAATCCTAGCAGAATTTCAGGTCAGCCAGAAATTCAAGATGGCTGCCACGGCTAAAAATAGATTTTTAAAAAATAAGTTTGTAGCGACTACTTCTTGAAAACTATAAGTGATATTGATATGGGACTTTTTCTAAAATGATCAGCATGACATGATGTTGATCCTTGTGGAAAATTATTTTGATTCGACGTTAAACATGGCTGCCAGTGGCCATCTTTGGTTACATAGAGTTATATAGTAAAAACTTGTAGCGACTACTCCTCTGAAACTACTTGACGGATGTTTATGAAACTTCACAGGAATGTTGCTCTTGATGTCTAATTGATCCTAGCAAAATTTCAGGTTGGCTGGAAATTCAAGATGGCCGCCACGGCTAAAAATAGATTTAAAATAAATAAGTTTGTAGCGACTACTTCTTCAAAACTATAAGAGATATTGATATGGGACTTTTTCTAAAATGATCAGTATGACATGATGTTGGTCCTTGTCGAAAATCGTTTTGATTTGACGTTAAACATGGCTACCAGCGGCCATCTTTGTTTACATAGAGTTATATAATGAAAACTTGTAGCAAATACTCCTCTGAAACTACTTCACGGATTTTCATGAAACTTCACAGGAATGTTGCTCTTGATGTCTAATTGATCCTAGCAAAATTTCAGGTCGGCCGGAAATTCAATATGGCCGCCACGGTTAAAAATAGATTTTCAAAAAACACGTCTGTAGCGACTAATTCCTGAAATCAAAATCAATCAGTAGAGCTTCAAGGTCATTGACCTCTTGTTATTGATTTTTTTTTAAATTGATTTTTAAATATTTCTGTTGGTTTCATACTGCTCCAAGATCGAGGTCACACTAACAGGTCACTTCGGGGGCATTTGTCACTTACTTTTTTATATCTCGGCATTGCCATGTCCAATTATTTTTTATATCTCAGCATTGCCATTTGCAATTATTATAAAACTTGGACAGTAAGTTGCTGACATGTACCAAACATCATGCACTGAAAATGAAAATGAGTTTTTCAACATTAAAGCATCCTTCTACTCCCAAAAAAACAATCTATCTAGAAAAGCTTTATTAAATAGTTTCACCAAACACACAGGCACTCATCTTTCACATTTTGGAAAACTCGGCTTTAACGGCACCAGGCGTTTCTCTCTTGTATATTGTTTTATTGATGAAACTTTCAACTGATTTGATACTACTGATGATTCGATTCCACCGTAAGAAATGTACACACATAACAACTGATGACCTTATGTGCCTGTACATCACCCTTCATTGATTGCCTAATTTATTTTAGAATTATGGCCCTTTGTTTTACTTAAAATTTTCCATTCTAATATTGTTTAATGACCTGTTAACACGTTTTTTCTCAAACATTTTCGAATTGATTGTTCCCAAACTTCATGTATATGTAACATCTGATTACCTTATGCCCTTGTACATCACAAATTGTTGATGCCTAATTTATTACAGAATCAAGGTTCTTTATTTGACTTAAGAGTTTTTCACTCCATAATGAACTTCATGTGGCTTTCACTTTAACACTTTTCATGGATTGTTATTACACCTAACATACAGTTCACACGTGATGATATGATGTGTCTCTACATTAATGGTTTTTCAATTCTGCAATTTTTTTTACAGAAATGTGGACCTTTGTTTTAATTACAATTTCTTTCACATAAAAAACTAACAGATATTTTAGACATTTATTATTCTTGATTTTGCCCATCATCGGCTAGAGCAAAAAAGCGGGGGTATTCATCACCTTCAGTGATAGTTCTAGTTATTTTTTTGTACATTTTCCATTTCTGATACGACTTCATTCACTTGCATTTGTATGCCCTTGTTGAAGGATGGGCATATAGCCTCAGGCTTGTCCATCCAAGCTTTGTGTCCATGCCATGCCATAAAATGATTGGACTAAAATGTTATTGAGCAGAAAGGTTCACCACATGGAGACGGATGTGTTGCCTACAACTCACAGTACAACTAATGCCAACCTAGGGCCAAGGTCATGGCAAGGTTCAAGAAAGGTCATGGCAAAGGTCAACATCCAAAACTATTGTTCGTACCATAACAAAAAGATGTGACCTTTGGTTATTTTAACCCTTAACCTGCTACATGTATATAATGGACTGTTCTTTTTTTGAAATTAAGACCATTCTATTTATGTTACAAGGGGTGTTTAAGTGAAAATGATAGATCAGCAGCCGGACATTGTAAACCCTGATCTGGGTTTACAATGGACACAAACGCTGTTATAGACGTGCTTAGCGGGTTAAAGGTTAAGTTTTTTTGTTTTTTGTCACAAACTTCAATTGAAAGATGATGGGATAGCGCATTTGCCAATCGTTCGTCTGCTAATTTAGAATGTATATCAAAGGATGAGCACTGGTTTGTAAAAATTAAGACAACCTGACTTTTACAATATTGCAGAAGGCCACAGTGATTTACCAGAGAGTAAGTACCTACGGGTGGAAAACAAGGTGTTCTACTTCGATGTCGGATCTAACAGACGTGGCGTTTAGTCTCCGAGTGTCAGAGGTAGGTTACAGGCTCAGCATGTGCGGCTTGTGATTTTGCACTGAAAATAATACCTGCGGCTTATTCCTACTATTGTAGCCTAGGAAATTCAGTGGATAAGGCTAGTGGCAGAAAAACAAACGTGGCTCCAGCGTAAATGGAGTGTCTACAGTAAAATTTGCAGCAACTCTGCAGTTCTGCAGGTGAGAAGGTTCTAGGCCCATTCTCCATATTTTATCTTGATGTACATGGAGGATGAGCCTGGCATGTTCATTCCTGTTAGGCGCCATATAACCTTTCATGTGTTGGTGCGCCTTAAAACCCCAATTCAATTTGTCTCCCTCTGAGGTTGCTGTCGCATGATAACCTAATTTAATTAGAAAGCAGGACGTTAAACCACATTTCATTATATCTCCTATTTAAAGTCCTGATGAGTAAACTGATAAAATTTACAAACGTGGAGAAATAAAAAATGTGCTCTTACAAATGTAATTTTGATAGGAAAATTTTCTCATGTAAAATCTCTCATTTTAGCCTTTTTAGCTCCACTGATCAGAGATCAGCAGAGCTTATGCCGTGGTGCGGCGTCCGTTGTCCGTCTGTCCGTAAACTTTTATTTGTAGCGACAACTCCTCTGAAAACTACTGGATGGATATTCATGAAACTTCACAGAAATGTTGCCCATGAAGTCTAGTTGATCCTAGAAAAAATTCATGTTGATGTGAAATCCAAGATGGCCGCCACGGCTAAAAATAGATTTTTAAAATACAAGTTTGTAGCGACTACTTCCTGAAAACTCTAAGTGATATTGATATGGGACTTTTTCTAAAATGATCAGCATGACATGATGTTGGTCCTTGTCGAAAATCGTTTTGATTTCGAAGTTAAACATGGCTGCCAATGGCCATCTTTGTTTACAAAGAATTATATAGTAAAAAACTTGTAGCGACTACTCCTCTGAAACTACTTGGCGGATTTTCATAAAACTTTACAGGAATGTTGCTCTTGATGTCTAATTGATCCTAGCAAAATTTCAGGCCGGCCGGAAATTCAAGATGGCCGCCATGGCTGAAAATAGATTTTCAAAATTCAAGTTTGGAGCGACTACTTCTTGAAAACTATAAGTGATACTGTTATGGGACTTTTTCTAAAATGATCAGTATGACATGATGTTTGATCCTTGTCAAAAATTATTTTGATTTGACATTAAACATGGCCGCCAGCGGCCATCTTTATTTACATAGTTTATATAATGAAAACTTGTTGCGACTACCCCTATGAAACTACTTGATGGATTTTCATGAAACTTCACAGGAATGTTGACCTAGCTATCAAAAATCTATCGGTAGAGCTTCAAGGTCATTGACCTCTTGTTATGAATGTTTGGCTTATTTAACAAAATAAATAGTGAGGAGACCTAGCGTTAATGTCCATGGCTCTGTCCCCTCTTCTGCTCCTTCCGTTATCAGTGGGTGGTCTTAAAAATATGAATTTGACATAGAGCAGTGCTAATTGTGTAAGATGTATTTTTCTGAAATCCTCCTCCCCTTGTTTGTAATGTAACATTTTGTCCTCTACAGTTTCCAGTAAGTTTTACCATCATGACGAATATCGTAAGGGTATTTAGGTCCAGGGTCAGACAAATCACATGCCCAGAGCCTGTGGACTACCAAAAGTTGATGTCTGGCTAGAGAGTCAGTCGGGCTACTACAAATGTGCGTGTGTAGTAGCCCGTCAAAACCAGTACACCACTGTTTTTACAGCTAATTAATCAAGACAAGATTTAAATCCACGCGTCCACATTGGAAGAATGGTTTAATTCCCCAGATAACTTGAATAATTATTTCAAAACTCAAAATACCCCCTCCCCCTCTCCCCCCAGGACGCAGTGAATAATGAGCCTTCCTTACACATTCCGAGCTACCAAGTTCAATTTCTATACAAAAATTCAATATTTATCAGACCCTGAAGTCTAACGGCTATTTCCATTTCGTCTGATGTCCTTTTCTAGAACTGTCTTCCTTCGTTTGTAATTTAAAGGCTGAGTACTTTTTATGCCCCCAAAGGGAGGCATATTTACAGTTCGGTCGTCCATCGGTCCGAAACAATCATGTTTCAGCCGTAATTTTGAAAGTTTTGAAGGGAATTGCATGATACTTCACACAAATGTTAATCACAATGAGAAAGTGTGTCAACGAAAAGAATCAGGTCTGTACATGAAAGGTCAAGGACACATGTTTTGGGGGCATTTATCGCTGATGGCTGTTCCAGGAAAAAAGGCCTGGGGGGGGGGGGGGGGCGGGGGGGGCAAGAACGACAGTAAAAAAACAAAACACCCACAGAATTCAAATTATTTTCACACCCCCCACACAGAATTTTAATTCGCCAAAAAAAAACCACCCACAGAATTAGAACTTTTTACAAATTTAGTAAATTTGATAAATTGACCTTCAAATCACTCTTATGATCAGTGCTCCAGATAAGCTTTTTCCTAGCGGTAACATTGAATATAGACCTGAGGATTGGGACTATATTCATAAAGAAAACAATCTTGTAGGCCTGGGTCCATATTCATAAAGAAAACAATCTTGTAGGCCT
>JAWPHD010017135.1:0-46163 GCA_037043455.1 Cyrtodaria siliqua | reverse complement strand
TTATAAATATGAAAATTTACTGATTTAGATATGGAAAAAATGATCACTCTCTCGCTGGTCTCTCTCAGCAGAGGTAATATACTAATGCAATAATGCTTAGTATGACCCAGTACATTTGTTTGCATTCATTCGCGAATTTTGTTTTCTCCGTTTTAAATTATTACTTATCAATAATCATTATATGGTAATATGGGAACCTATCGACATCATCGTTCTTAAAAAATGCGCTCCATATCCGTTTAGACAACTTTAAATGGTCATATCTTTTTTTGTTTATCATCCGATTTGATAATTTTTTCACCTTTTTTCTAAGTATTTTCCTGAACTCTCAATGAAATAGCTGATTGCTATGCGCTACATTCCCTTTTAATAAATAAAACACACCAAACGGACACTACATCCAGTATTAGCATGTTTATATCGGGAAATATGCTTTATGAGACATAACAGTTAGTACCAGATAATTGCACAAAACCCGTAATGGAAAAGTAAAATATATATTTTCTTAAACAAACCATGTTACAGTTTATATAATGTAACTAAGGCTTAGTATAAGCTCTCTTGCCTAAGACATCATATGTTCATACCTAATGAGTATTCACCGACCTAACTTTTTATATTAAGACATATGTTTATTCCCCACGATGAGAAACGCTTCTATCTCTGTGACTACTAATTGTGACTTTTTTATCTGATACTAGAAGACTGCAAGAAGACCTTAAATCACTGTATTAGATTTACTTGGGGTCTTTAATGAAATACGAACACTGACAATAGCCTAGGTTGTCATAGATTTAATGCATTTTTTAAACATCCTGCACTGACTTGTCTATCACAATCGGCGATGCCCTACTGATGTTCAGCTATTGGTTTTACAAAGTTAATGACACAGCATATTTGTTTATTTTCAGGTCCATTTCTTAAACATCTGAAATGAACAGTACCACCGCATCTGTCTTGGTGTTCTAATAGGCCATACTGGCTATTATATTATTTCATAACTTATATTACGTTGTATCTGCATTGTAAACATAGATCTTGGCACTGTGGTTGTTTTTCTTCGTAAAATTGTTGCTCAATCAGCTATGGCCCTGAAAAAAACAACAGTAAGGGAAATAGTCACTTTATAAAACCAAATGAATTATTAAAGGATACATGCAGATCGAAGTGCGTTGGTATATATATAATGTTATGTATTACACATAACTAGAGCATGTTACGGATAAGATTGAAATAAACAGAAACGTAGAAACTGGCAATTGTTTGAGTATATACTGCATATAGACTAGTTAAAATGAAATGAAAGAATGCTCTTGCTCTTCCCATTGCATCATATCTTCAACCGGAGACAACAGTATGGGACACATATTGCCGACAGTTGAGCATACAACAAGAAAAAAAACATTTCCCATGAAAAAACACATGTCACAACAATACCATGCCGTTTTGTTAAGTTTCAGAAAATAGATGTAGAGATAAATCCCCCAAAATGCATACCTACATGCAGCTGTGAACACGACCAGAAGCTAATTGAACAATACCGGTAATTGACTACTACTACTAAATGCTAAATGGATGGGATGTTCTAGAATCGCACATTGAGAAGAATAAATATAATTTTATTAACCAGGTGTTTTGAGATACGGAGAAATATCCCCTCCCCTCGGTCCCCGCACTCGTTTCTTATATCGGTGCCATTTCCTCTCCTCGGGTATCTCAAAAACCACTGGTTATTAAACTAATAGTTACATAATTTAAAAGATATTTTTGTTGGAGAATAATAAATACATACCTGTGGTTTTATCGGTGAATAAATACAGTTATAGGAGATAGATGCGTAGTAATTAAATCACGAGTCTCGCATCCGAACGACTAACTATCTTATTCACGATAAAATACAGGTACGTATTTATTATTTCGATTCTAACACAACAATAACCCCATTGTTTACGCTATTGTTTTGGGCAATTTATATTATCTTGGAGGTCAAGGTGATCAGGTTGTTATGTTAACAGGCTGTTCCATTGGGCTCCCCCGTATGCAAAATTCTGCGTTTCAATACACTAGTAGTCACGTGACTAAAAAATAAGGTTATTGCTTACGTCGTCAGGGGCGTAGCCAGGCATACTCTGTACGCCCGGGCGTACTCTAGAAATCGAATGTGAAAAAATAAAAGGTGCTTATTTTTTTTTAAAATCAGCAATAACAATGATAAGGGGGTGAGGCACTATTTTTAAAAACACACTTAATGAATGGAGGCGAAAACCTCCATAATCTCGCTCAATGAAGCCACAAACCTCCGAAATTGCACTCAAATTTAAAAAAAAATCGGGGAGGCCCCAGGATCCCTCCAAAAGGAGGCCTCCCGCACTCTCCCGCACCTCCCGCCACCCTCCCCAGGGGCGTATTCTCAAAACGCTCTGGCTACTGCCCCTGGTCGTATAGCTTACTTGCCATGCTCCCAAACCTTGAACACCCCCCGATATAAACCCATTATATGCATCAGTTCACATAACATTAATAGAACTCTTGATATCTATGCGCTAAGAACGTTTGACGTCATACAGCGCAAGCTATATGACGTAAGCAATGACTTAATTGTTGTCACGTGACTACCTGTGTATTTAAACATATTGTACCGCCCAGAACTTTGTGCATACGGTGGCGCCAAATGGAACAGCCTGTAAACATAGCAGCCTGATTACCTTGAACCTCCGAGATAATATATAGTGCCCCACAATAACGTAAATAATGGGTTTATTGTTGTGTTACAATCAAAATAATAAATACGTACCTATAATTTATCGTTGGAATAAAATACAGTTAGTCGTTCGAATGCGAGTAAATTAAATCACTCGTTCTAACGCAACTCGTGATTTAATTACTACGCATCGAACTCCTAACTGTATTTTATTCACCGATAAAACACAGGTACGTATTTATTATTCCTTAAATAACATACAGCTGTCTCTCTTCTTTGTGTATATGAAAGACTGCGGAGGTCGTGTTAGAATAATATTTCGAATGGATTTACGCCTTTTTACACCAGTTTGCAAGAGAACGCCAATATACGTCATACAAACAAAGCAAGTGGTACCTGAACTCTTCGTTAATTTCCGTAATCGGTATTTCCAAGGGGAGGAATCTGACGAAAAACGTCCGTAAAAACAATCGGAACGTCATTTGGCGTTCACGCCACTGACGGAAAAGGCCGAGCAATGTTCCGTACTGGGAGATATTTCCACAGTAGACTGGGAGATATTCAGAGTAGAAGCAAAACGAGTAGATATAGCTTTTCTATTCCCAGTATTTACTATACAAATCACAGACAAATATGTAATATTAAACATTAAATAGATATGTTGCGTTTTTACCTGTAAAGTTATGGGTCGCCGTAAATCGGCATGATTTATGACTTAAGTGATCGTTTTGAGAGTCATCGACTCAATCACTATGGCTATATTGCAGAATATCGCTTAAGCAGATCTAGGGGCTTGGGAGATGTTCCATATTATATTACCTCTCATATAGGGGGCTTGGGAGATGTTCTATATTATATTACCACTCATATAGGGGGCTTGGGAGATGTTCCATATTATATTACCTCTCATGAAAACACTCTATAGAATTCGCGTGCTGCTTCCTTCTCTGGTTTGTGTTTGTTGCTTCTGAACAATTCCATTAAATGTATGTATTTGACTATTTTTACAGTTGGCAATGAAAACCATGTGAACCTTATTTTTTTTTATTGACTGGTTTAAATCGTACTACAAACCGTTTCTATCTTATTAGTCATAGCATTTGAACTGTTTTTAGTTGTTTTGAACTTATCTTAGTTGTTTCTAATCCTGTGCTGATATGAATGCCATGTACAACATATAATGATCTATCTTTATTAAGTTGATTAACGGAGCAATGAATAACCCATTCAAAAGCGGAAAAGCTGACACTTAAAACGTTCAAGGTGTATTACGAAAAAAAGTATCTGCATTACGACGAGAATACCTAGTTAGGTCGAAAGAAATTACTTGTTCACATGCAATTCCCTACCATCTATATACAAATAACTTCTAGACTGATCTTGTTGTGGAGTATTGGGAATAAAAGTTTGGTAATAGAATCCAGTCTGGTTTCATTATAAGATAATAGTATGGTAACACAATCCCTATAGTGCGATATAATTGGAAACTTTGAAATTAGGTAGTTAGAAAACAATCTTATAAAGCTCGAGAACATTACGTGGTAAGAGTATTAACTTTCATACCCCATCCAACCCCTTCTCCAGGAAGCGAATCGGGGTTGGCTGTGGTATCAAATAAAACCTTAATTTAGACTTAAAAAGTTTCTATATTGTAAAATTAAAACATTTAATAGATAATTTTAAACAGGTTGTCACGTTTTTTCAGTAAAACATGTTTTATTGTCGAAATATCCGTTATAAAATACTGCTGATATAAGCTTTCCCATCGCTTAATGGATTTAAAGTGGGACCACGTAATAAATTGCATTGACAAGTGTAGCAACGCTAAATGTATAAACGTCGCTAAATGTAAAAAGGGTGGCTAAATGTAAATGCAAACGTCTTTAAATGTTAACGTGAGCGTCGCTAAATGTAATAAAAAAGGAGATAAATGTAATAACATTTTTTATTTCTAAGTGTAAAAGGAGAAAGCGACATATGTAATGATGTGACATTTTGAATAAAAACATAAGAAACAAAGACTTTACAACGATATTTTGATAGACTATAGTATCACATGTCATTTTGTGTGTTTACAACATTGTACATTTTTTGAGATCTCAATCCACCCTTTTTAAGTCTAGCGACAATTTATTTTACATTTAGCGACGTTTTTACATTTAGTGTTGCTACATATGGCCAAAAAAAGGCCATTTGAGCTATGGTAACACAGCTTCTACTGCTACTGCAATATGTTACTACTAGTACTTCTACTATTATTGCTACCTACTACTACTACTGGCGTTGCTGTTGCTACTATTAATATTACTGCTACTGCTGCTGCTACTACTACTACTATTTTTATGTTTTACACTTGTTACACACTCTAACCATGTCAAATTGTCGTGTATCTGAAATTAGTCTCGTGACTAGTGAATGTCAATTCAATTCAATTCAAGTTTATTCAGCAAATCGGCAAATTTTGCCTTTGGCCATTTACAAAGTTTTACAGAGAAATATCGCAAATACAACACATATTGTAATATTATTCTTGCGAAACAATCATAATAGAACTGATACCAATGAATGAATAAATGAATGAATGATGAATGAATGAATGAATGAATGAATGAATGAATGAATGAATGAATGAATTGAATGAATGAATGAATGAATTGCGCCATATTCCACACAATAATTACGTAACAATTGTTTGTAATTATATTTTCAATCTCGTGCCTATATTATATATTTAGTGTGGGGGGGGGGGGGGGGGGGGGGGTGCGGGGCCTGTGTGAATCATCGTGTATATACAACAGATTCGTTTCATCGTATACCGTGTTAAACATGGTAAATTATTTACATATGTACATATTTCAATGCATACATTACTCATCTACACACATCTACACACATTTTTGCATATGTCGCTTTTCTCTTTTACACTTAACAAAATAAAATGCTTTTACATTTAGTTCCTTTTATATCACATTTAGCGACGCTCACGTTTTACATTTAAAGACGTTTGAATTTTACATTTACGTCTCACTAGAGAATAAATCAACACTATATAATATATGTAAAAACCGTCACTTGTGGACCACTGTAAACATACTGTAAAATGTCCATTGGTCTTTAAATTTTCCCTCAATCTGCAAACATTCCTCTGAAGCTCAGAATATCCACAAAAAATGTTGACCAGTTTATTTTTTTTTAAATTCCAGTCTTTTTCAACACCCCTCAAAACTAGCTTCATTTCACTAATAATTCAACTGTATTCCTACCCATTTTCAAATTATCATATCTTCCTCGAAGATCACTTAGTGGCATCCAAACTTGGCAGAAGTCATGAACATGTTCCAATCTTGTCACCTGAAGGCAGAAATAAGAGAATGATTGCACATTTCCAAGTTGAGAGCAAACCGATTAACACAGCCCTTTTTTTTTACGGTTTAGGAATCTTCTACCGTCATGGCAAAGGGAGGTAATTCTGTAGTGAGACCTTTAGACATCCTTTTTATGTTTCAGCGGCAAACGTTTTTACAATTAGCGACGTTTTTACATTTAGCCTTGCTACAAGCTCCAAAATGGAGCGCAATTCGCGGTTAAGTATACGTATAAATGCTTCCACATGACCAAAGGAGTTCTATGCGTAGGTTTTGTATTGGAGATACGCATATAGTTCATAACGACAATCTGAATGGTTTTATTGTCTCGCCTTTTCGAAGAAAAAAAGAGACATAGGTGTTGCTTTTCTGGCGGCGGCGACGGCGAAGGCGAAGGCGTCAACATTCAAGTTTTGCGTTTTGGTCATTTTCTCACAAACTGTATGTAATAGACCTTTCTAACTTTGCTTATAGTTGTATCTTGGATGGTACCTGAACAAACGTGACAAAGCAAATGTGGAAGTGACCTTGACCCTCCAAGCAAAGGGCAGATAACTTAATAATTTTTAGGTTCAACTTTTACGTTTAGGTCACTTTTTCACAAACTGTATGCACTAGACCTTTAACATGTTGCTTATAGTTGTATCTTGGGTGGTACATTGCAACGTGACAAAGCAATTGTGGAAGTGACCTTGACCCTCCAAGCAAAGAGCAGATGACTTAATAATTTTACCTTAAATTTTTGCGTTGAGGTCAATTTCGCGCAAAATGTATGCACTACACCTTTCAAACTTTGTTTATAGTTGTATCTAGAGTGGTACATCGCAACGTGACAAAGCAAATGTGGATGTGACCCTGACTCTCCAAGCAAAGGGCAGATAACTTTTAACTTCAACTTTGGTGTTTAGGTCTCTTTTTCACAAACTGTATGCGCTAAGACCTTTCAAACATTGCTTATAGTTGTATCTTGAATGATACATTGCAACGTGACAAAGCAAATGTGGATGTGACCTCCACCATCCAGCAAAGGGCAGATAACTTTAATTGTTACAGCTACATCACGTTCTCATGAACTATAATTATGCACTAGGTGTTTTAAACCTAATTTATAGCTTAATCTTTGGAAGAAAAAATATTCTATTTTGACATAGTTGTGTCCTGGGTAGTGCATCTTTTAGGACGCATGGATTTCGTCTATGACCTTGACCTACGTTTTGAAGCTGATGATTTTTAGCTCTACTGGCCTAGGGCCTTCATCCGATCTTTACCAAACATTAACAGATTGTTAATATCAATGAAAGCTCGGACAAGTTCGAAAATCAGGCAGATCGGAGCAGTAACAACGGAGTTATGACACTTGATTTAGTTAAAAATGCTATATTTTGCCTCGTTAATACGATAGGGCTTTCATTTTTCATCTGATCTTTACCAAACTTTACTACATGTTTTACCTTCATTGTTTATTATTAGTATGCGTTTTTGTTTAAGTTTCCTTTTTAATATATATAAAAAAAGTTATATGTCTTTTAATTATTATTATTATTTTTTGATTTGATTGATTTATTGTTTTATTTGTTTTTAACTCTACTGGCCAAGGGCCAGCAGAGCTTATGATATCAGATCGGTGAAAAACAGCCCATTGAACACAATGCAAACTATGCCCTGTTTGGGGCTCAGTCACACGTCCCAAAACATTCGTTCACTTATATACACTTTAATCCTGTGAATCACACATCTTTGGCTCTCAAATTGTCCTATATCCAGGAAAAAACACCGATTCAGTTTTTAAGCAGTTCATATCTATCATTTACAAAATTCGTATTTTGAATTACACACAGTCAAAGCCGCATCTCTACCTAACCTCTGTGCTCACACGCGACGAAGACATAGTCCTGAAAAACACAGTAAAATACTTGTTATTAGTGACAGCAGACATGACATTTTAACATCAGGGTAAATTTAACTGTGAAATGAAAATCAATTTTGAGAAAAACACATGCAAATGAGACACTTTGGATTTTTACATGGAACTATTTCAGCACCCTACGACCCGGAAGTAATTCCTGACTGGTCTGACACCTTATGGGATGGCGAGTTGTCCGTCGTCCGTCCGTCGTTTGTTATTTTTTACCTCGTTAAGGCAATAGGGCCTTTATTTTTCATCCGATCTTTACCAAACTTTAAAAGATTGTTAATATCAAGGAAAGCTCGACCAAGTTCAAACACCAGCCAGATTGGACTAATAACAGCGAAGTCATGGCCCTTAGTTTAGTAAAAAATGCTATATCTTGCCTCGTTAAGACGATAGGGCCTTCATTTTTCATGCGATCTTTACTAAACTTAACCAAATTGTTAATATCAATGAAAGCTCGGCCAAGTTCAAAAACCAGCCAGATGGGACTAATAACAGCGGAGTTATGGCCCGTAATTTAGTTAAACATGCTATAGTTAGCCTCGTTACGACGATAGGGCCTTCTTATCATCTGATATTTACCAAACTTTAACAAATTGCTAATGTCAATAAAACTCAGACAAGATCGAAAACCAGCCAGATCGGAGCAGTAACAGCGGAGTTATGGCCTTTGATTTCGTTAAAAAAGCAGTTACAGCGGAGTTATTGCCCTTGATTTCGTTAAAAATGCTATATTTTGCCGCATTAAGACGACAGGGTCTTCATTTTTCATCTGATCGTTACCAAACTTTTTTTCCTTTTTATTTTATTATTAGTAATTTTTTTTGTTTAAATATTTCTATTTTTATTTTTACTTTTTTTTTTAATATTTGTATTTTTTTTGTTTTATTTTTTTTTTTAAATATTTTTTTATATTTTTTTATTTTTGTTAATTTTTATTCATTACATCTACTGGTCAAGTTCGAAAACCAGCCAGATCGGACCAGTAACAGCGGAGTTATGGCTCTTGAATTAGTTGAAAAACTATATTTTGCCTCGTTAAGACGATATGGCCTTCATTTTCCATCCTATCTTTACCAGACTTTACCAGATTGTTAATGTCAATAAAAGCTCGGAAAAATTCGAAAACCAGTCAGATCGGACCAGTAACAGCGGAGTTATGGCCCTTGATTTAGTTAAACATGCTATATTTTTTCTCGGTAAGACGCTAGGGCCTTCATTTTTCATCCGATCTTTACCAGGTTTTTAATATCAATGAAAGCTCGGACAATTTGAAAACCACCCATATCGGACCAGTAACAGCGGAGTTATGGCCCTTGATTTAGTAAAAAATGATATATTTTGTCTCGTTAAGATGCGAGGGCCTTCATTCTTTACCCGATCTTTACTAAACTTTACCAGATTGCTAATGTCGATGAAAGCTCAGAAATATTCGAAAACCAGCCAGATCGGACCAGTTACAGCGGAGTTATGGCCCTTGATTTCGTTAAAAATGCTATATTTTGCCTCGTTAATACGATAGGGCCTTCAATTTTCATCTTATCTTTACCAAACTTTACCAGATGTTTTAGTTATGGCCCTTGATTTAGTTAAAAATGCTCTATTTTGCCCAAAACTTGCAAAAAAACGTTAATTGCAGTCACTCGCTTCATTGATGTTATAAGAGCCATGTTAGCCAGTAGAGCGTCCACAGGCCCTCTAGGGCGTCTTGTTTTTTTGATTTATTCATTGATTTTTTTTATATATATATATTTTTTTAAATAATATTTTAATACTTTTTTTTGTGGAGTGCCCCTTGACATTTTTACTTTTAAATTTATTGTCGGCGCTACTCCTCCTAAGCGCCTTGTTGGATTTCGACGAAACTTGGCAGGAAGCATTGGTAAGATGTCTAGTTGTGCATATTGCGCTTTTGTTCCAGTTCACTGATCTATGACGGAGTTATGGCCCTTTGACATTTTTACTTTAAATTTCTTATCGGCGCTACACATCCTAAACGGCTTGTTGGATTTTTACAAAATTTGGCGGGAAGCCTCTGTATGATGTCTAGTTGTGCAAAGCGCAGTATATCAATGAAATCTTGGACAGGTTCGAAAACTAGCTAGATTTTGTTAGTAACGACTGAGTTATGGCCCTTGATTTGTTGAAAAATGCTATATTGTATTTTCCTTTGTTTAATCTGTAGTTACTTCATTTTTTATCTGATCTTTACCATAGTTGCTAAGAATGTTATTATAACGCCCCCCCCCCCCCCCCCCCCACCCCATTTTTATGAAATTTCATTCATAGAAGAAAATGGAACAAATTAAAAAATACCCATGCCAGACTAGACACAGCAGACTTATTGCGCATGATTACCAGGTGAGCGATCTAAGGCCATCCTACCCCTGTTGTTTTTGCAATATTTTAAAAGAAGTACTGATGGGAATTGTATGTTGACAACCCTTGATATAAGAGCCGTTTTAGCCAATAGAACATCCACAGGCCCTCTTGGGCCTCTTGTTTTTAATAGAATGGAATTTTGTTTTTAAACAAATGCACTTAAATGTCATATCAGCAAATGCAAACTCCATTGTTTTACTAAAATGTTAACAAACTTTCATTTAAGCATCATTGACCTTTTTATTTTTAAGTCCAGCCCCCATTAAGGGAGACATGTGAATCCGCGGAAAAGTACTGTATTTGGTTTGATTTATTTGTTTAAATTTGTACTTGGATGAGGCCAGTATGCCGGCGATTCAGAATAGATGTTGTTTTTATCATACTTCCAAATGGCTCGAAGGTAGAAGTCGTGGACCTCGATACAGAGTGTGTAGAAAGTTCTTTTCTGTCATAAAACATAAAACTTATTTTACTTTCGTAAACAATTTCTTGCGATTTTCTGGAAAATGTACGTATAAATACATGGATTTTATCATTCTGCAATTATATATTAAATTTATTATGCGCAATCTAATACTAATGCCTCTTTTATTTTATTATATTTTATACAACCGCTTCGAAGAAATTGGTTATATATAGGAATCATATTGTAGTACGCCCATCGGTCCGTTCATCCAACAAATCTTGCTTACGAAATTCCTCTTTCAGAAAGTATTCCCACTAAAATCAAACATTATAAACCAGGTTCATCTTTGTCCCATCCGCTGGATGTCTGTCTATGAAGTTTCATTATTCTAGATTGAAAGGTAATCGAATTTTATCGCGGAAGCCGTTTTCTCTGCTAGATCACCGCGAAGTTGACATTTGACCTAGTGGTGTACAACTAATTACCTAAAAATAGGAATCATCTTAACCTCACGGGCATCTGTATGAATTTGTAAGAACCTAGGTAGATAGGTGCCCTAGTTATAGCGTAGAAGCTATTGGTATATGTCGAATCGCCGTGACCTTAACCTTTGACATAGTGATCTCAAAAACAAGAGTGGTAAAAACAAGAGTGGTCATTCTTGTTCCATGACCAGTCTATGGATCCTAGGTAGAAATGTACTTGGGTTGTTTTTTAAATGTCTGTCGGTTCACCCTGACCGTGACCTATGTCTTAGTAATCTCAAAACAATATGGATCAGTCCCATGTGCAGCATGCGTTTTCATGTTGAATTCAAATTGTTAACGGGCGGACGGACGGACTGACGGAGACAGATGTTTCAAACGAGCGTATAACAATTAAGTTTTATTTTGTAAACAAGCTAGATGTCAATATACAGACGGATTGATTACGAACAAACAGACGGACGGACGGAATGGCGACGGACAAAGTCTGATTACAGTACCTCGCCTTTATCTCATGTCAGCTAAATGCAGTAAAGTAAATATGGAGGACCATGTGTCACGTTAAGCGATACTCAAGAAAAGTTATATACATCCTTTACGCATAGAGCTCCAATTTTAAATTGCTTACGCATAGAGCTCTCGTGGAGAGTTATTCGCGGGAAGATGGGTCATGACAAAATCAGTATAAGGTAATTTGGCATTAGATATATGTAAACCTAATGCTTCTTTACAGCAATATCAGTTATATCATTACCACGTATTCCTATATGGCTTGGAAGCCAGCAGAAAATAATAACATTATTAACTATAAGAGAATTGTACTTTTGTAAAAGTTGAAGCACAACTGGGTTATCACACAGGAACTGGTCACTTTTAATTTTTGCCTTCTATTATTATAATTGTCTATAAAGGACATGAATGGGAAATTTTGGAAAATGCTGGTGTTCTTTTTCAGAGGTCAAGCAGACGTTCCAAACAATCTTAATTACATGCACGCTATATACTAACATGTGCGGAAATGAATTTCCTATCCAACAATACCTTTCTTCCTACGATCCCTTGTAAATTCGCTGAGATATCTGAGTTCAAAGTCACCAAAGTGCAATTTGATGCTGCTCGTCGTTTGTTTTTGTCCCCAATGTAAACAAATGAATTTTACCGAAAATCAGGTGTCCGATAAGTTCGGCGCAGTATTCCAGCTTCAAATCACAATCAGTTCACTAACATAACGCACCGATACATAAATAAATCCATATTTTATCAGTTTGCATAGTCCGTATCACGAGAAAGTCACACAACAACGAGTATTTCGCCACTTGTTATCGACACTAGCAGACTTTACAAATGAAACCGCCATTTTCAAATGATTTTCGGGGCCGAATGACGTCATAATGCGAACCTAAGATCTATGGTAAAAAAAAAAACTTTTTAAAATTATTCTTGAATATATTATTAAATACGCTTGTGCTTATCCATAACACTATTATTGACGAGCAGCATCAAATTGCACTTTGGTGACTTTGAACTCAGATATCTCAGCGAATTTACAAGGGATCGTAGGAAGAAAGGTATTGTTGGATAGGAAATTCATTTCCGCACATGTTAGTATATAGCGTGCATGTAATTGAGATTGTTTGGAACGTCTGCTTGACCTCTGAAAAAGAACACCAGCATTTTCCAAAATTTCCCATTCATGTCCTTTATAGACAATTATAATAATAGAAGGCAAAAATTAAAAGTGACCAGTTCCTGTGGGTTATCATGTTTCATATTGCCCAGGGCTTGAAGAGATGAAAGGGAATCAGACAAGAGTACAAAATGGTAAGACATATGGTTCATATCTCTCAAATGTGCGATTTTGTCGATATCTTTACAATTGTAAGGCAAAAAGGTACTCGTTTTCGGATACTAACACACATATTAACACACATATGATACCGTATTTGATGTTAGTGGTGTAGTAGAGTTATAGTTACGGAGTGCAGCTGAATAATTTGTACATTGACTCTAGTTTAAAGTCAGGTTTTCACGTTTTGGAATGAGTATTTGGAGTCAGTTTTTGTGAGAAATGCAATGATCGCTAAAACCAAAAGGAAGAGATTCATACAAAAAGTGTCCCCCCCTCACCCGCCACACACCAGAAAAAACAAAAATAATTCAAAACTCGCTCCAAAAACTCACTCCAAAAACGCAATCTAAATATTGACTCCAAAGCACACTCCAAGACTTTACTCTGATATTTACCCCAGTGTTTCAGTGTTTGTAATATTGATTTTCATTGGTTTACGCATTTGACAAGTAACGTGTTACTTGTTCTTCTCTAACGCGTTACAGATATATTTCTAACGCGTTACTCTTAGAATGCAAAAGAAAAAGATTAACAAGTAACGCGTTACTGTTTGATTAAACATGTAAAAAACGCGCTACTTTTTTATGTCTAACGCGTTAGAAAATGTTTAATTATCATTATTTTTCTGTTAAATATATAGGGGAAATCTCATTTCTAACGCGCTAGAAAATCGGGAGTAACGCGTTAGAAATTTAGCGACTTATGACATGAACTGCCACTCATAATTGTATAACAGGCAACAAATATATGCGCATGCATTATTGGATGGAACGGATTGCATTGAATATCAATTATAATGACAATTATTATTATTATTCGGTAGTCTGTAGGAGAAGTGGCAATCTTAATATAGTATAGGAGTAAAGATTACAGATTTCCCTATGTAAGTATATGTATATGAAAACAAAAAAAACAAATCTTATGACCATCTTGGATTCCCGAACAACATTAAAATACATTTAAGAACAACTGCAGGCCACAATCTAACAATGCACTCCGTTTTCGTCTTACTGCCTTTCCTTTTTTAAATCCATTCAGTTGCGTTCATGGACAAATGCAGTGAAAATAAACGAATTGGCGTTCAATAAATGCACGGAACTGCATTTAACATAATGAGAATGAAAGTAAATAAAAAAAGAAAAAAAAGGAAGAGTTATAAAATACATACAGTATAACGAAATATGAAAAACTATACTCGCGGTCAATAAAACTAAAAACAAAATCCTTTTATAAGTTAGAATTTGAGGTATTTTGGACAAGATATGATATAATCCATATGAGTCGACATTTAACATTGTTTTACGTGCATATCTGGATTTAGTGCATACCACATTGATGTTATGAAATGCATTTCCGGTTTTCTCCAGATACGTCGCATAAATCAATCATTTTCTAAGAAACATTCATGGCATAATACTGCCAGACGTCAAACAATAAAAAGGCCAAAAAAACTTTTTTTTTTTTATTCCAAGACAGATTAATTTAGCTTGACACTTAGCGGAACAGTTTTCGTTTTATTATTAGCCATAGTAAAATATTTTAAATGACAAGGAAAATAACTGCGTAATTGCTTGTCATACAGGTCTACCAAGAAACATGTGAGACAAGTTAGGTAGTTAGATATCAAGATTCATTACTTAAACAAGAAAAGTATAACGCATGCGTTATATTATGTAGACGATTTTTAATAATGGGTTAGTGTGTGGAGGCTTTGTTCAAGTCACATACCTGTAGTTGTCGATATGGAGATGACAGGAAGGTAAAGTGAAGAATTAAAAGATACTGTATGAATATTTGGTCTTAGGTATACATTATTATACATGTTAAAGGGAACATATGCAATTAGTTTCAATTACTAGTAAACGATTTACACCTGAGCTATTACAAAGGGAATTTCCGTGACCATGTTACAATATAATATAAAAGTCATATTTACTTAAATTTTACAAGTGATTATCATATGGGCCCTATTTATGTTCATGTTTTAGTTGTATTCAGGCTCAAAACCGCTTCGGAGTTGCCGTTAAGGCAATCAACTTTGTATTTAGATGCAAAATGAATTATAAGTGATCTCATAGAAAATATTTAATTTCTTTACTTCTTTACTTTATTATAATACTCAAATATAAATGGGTGCCGAAACGTCTAGGGTAAAAAATAACATAGATGCCGAAATGGTTTGATGCCGAAACGTCTAGGTACCGATTCCTCTAGGTGTCGAAATGGTTTGGTACAGAAACGTCCTGAATCGATCTTGATCACCCAGACGCAACAACTTGTCTGCATTTAGTAATAAGCATTTTTCATGTAATGGTCATTGGGACCCTGCTTTAATTAGACTAATATACTATATAGGTTTACCACCACTAATTACATGTAAGCCTCCGAGGTGTAGTCGAATGTAGTTCCTATAATAAAAAGTTATCCCTCCTTTTTTGATGAAAACGGGCATTATAAGTAGGGGAAAACTGCCCATTCCTATTCGATTTTGTGGTTGTATGTATAAGAAGCGTATTAATAAGTTTTACTGGATCACTGATGAACATTTTCGAAATTTCGACTCTATGCTTACACTTTGTGAGCAATGAAAACAGTCAATCAATGAAAGCAGCTGTACCCTTGACCTGTTTAGTAAACATACAAGAACTTTCTTACATGTCTTGTGACCCCAACTTTTCTGGTGATTTTTCAAGAGGAAAATTAGTTTTCTATATGAACATTACACTGCCGCATTATCCATACTTGAGTTGAATTTGCAGCAAATCATTAATATGTGACACTTTAACATTGGTGTCTATGGGGAAAATAATTAGTGGTATAATACCTATACACAATAGTTTTCGTCTAGAAATTAGAACATATTGGTTCAGCAGTGTTATTCCAAATAGTTCACGAATAATCCAACAGAATAAACATATGGAGTTAATGGTGCGTTTCCGTTGACCGTCAGTATACAGCAAACGTGATATTGATAATATCGTAAGTATATGCACCAAACAAAGCACAATTCAATCTCGTCATCGCTCACCTTTGTTTTTCTTTGCTCCAATGGGTTCGTTTTTTAGTACTAATTTACAATAGTACATAAGACTTTTTTTTAAATTCTAATGATGAAATTCCGCGTGTTTTAATTAACTGATAGTTATACAATCAGCAGCTAATTATATTGCACTTATTCACGCGCATTAATGACGTCAAGAATGTTCCTTATATATATTAGATTCAGCACATCGCTCAAGTAAGCGAGATAATGGTGATCCGTGTTCTACTTAACGGTTATGTTGAATTGTGACCAGCTTCAAACAAATATGAACTAAAATTTAACTCAAACTGCTTTTGTAATCCTGTGGTCACAAAATGATATCGTGTAGTAGAGCGTTTTATCTGTACAGTTTACTTGTAGTACTGCCTGCTAGTTGTTTACGCCATATCGTTTCCCATTGTTCTTTCGAAATATGTTCACCATTTGCGCGATTTTACGGGATGCATATTACATATTACAACTATATTGGAGATAGGGACACCATTATAGATTTAATATGTGAGTTCCTACGTAAGATTGAACACTGAATCACCGGGTGGATCTATATGGATTTATATGATAAGGTTTCTTACGGATGGCGGGAGATGTACAGTACTGGTTCTACACAGGAAAAGTGGATGGTCTGCCTCCACCACAAAACATCGACCGTCATATATAACCTTACATTTGTTGAAATGAAGTAAAACAGAACACAAACAAACAAACAAACAAACAAACAAACACATATTATAAGGCGTTATGTTATGTGCATTTATTAAATGTTGGAAGTTGATCCCTGTGTGTATGTGTGATACATACGTAACGAAAGTATGTTTAGTATTATACTATACTAGCAGAATATATACATATAAAGTTGATAACGCCACTAAATGAGTATGGTTCACATGTATTTTAATAATTTGTATAACGTCTAAAAGTATGTATCGTTAAAGCCTAAACTATCTGGACACCATAAGCCTTCTGGGTGTAAACCATCTGGACACCATATTCCATCTGGGTAAACCATTACGGTAAAAGCCGGTGGAGACGGTACCCGTACCTACATAGATAGGTCCGGAAGCTGTAGAGGAAACCCCTCAGGACACGTGTTTGGCACGTCATCTAACCTCCCTGGAGGCCCATCTTCATATTAACCCTCACGGGAGGCTTTTGGTGAACATCAGTTCTAACTGGAGACGCACATCATACCACATTTATCAGCGCTACCTGGAGACGCACATCATATCATCATCTAGTATTTAATTTATTTAATTTCGAATTTTTAAACAAGAAATATACGACGTTTATATTTCGCGTCATGTTTAGACAGTATATTATATACTGTGTAACGTCTTATACGCTAATAAAACATTAATGTTTTCTGTTCTATATATTCGTTTGTTTTTCTTGATACTTGTATATATATATAATATGCAGAGCTATTCTAATTAAACATAATTAAATACACTTCTCTCATTGCTTATTTATCGTCTTTTCGTCTTTTCAGCAACCATACTTGTTTCCTGAAGTAGTTCTGTGACACGTGTTGCCTCATCTGTCGCAACTTACAATCGTAACTTACAATCGAAGAAACTGTCCGTTTATGCAAATCATTATGCAAATCATTATGCAAATCATATCATTAATTATGTATGTTTTTATAGATCTGGCCGCTGTTTTTAGATAGTATATCTTTACAGAAATCACACTGCTTGAACAGCTGCAGCTCAAATTCTGACACCGTACGCCCATTTGTTTTTACGAAATTCACATTGCACAGTCGGATGGTTTCTGAAAGAAGTGTAACAATGAGATATTCTACATTATTTATAATTGTCATAGCTGCAGGTCTGTGTGGCATTATTTACCTCTTCTTTAACGGTAAGTTGAGTTTATTAATTTTAATGAAGTAAATAATGGGTCAAATCTTAATACCGTACTCTGTATAATTTGCTGATTTCTTTGGATACATGTATTAACTTAATATCTGGATTTCGACTGACGGTGATTTCTGTATTTGCACTGCCCATTTTAATTGGTATGACACTAGGATACGAGTGATATTATTATTATAATCAATACCTCCCCGTTTATAACAAAAAGAACATCAAGTTGTACTGTACGAGATCAGATAGATCATTTTCAAGCTGAAGCGGAATTATTAAGCTATCTAGGATTTATACATGCTATCCTAGGTGACGCACCAGGGTTAATTTCAGCATTTTACGTCCGATTCCGTTCTAGCTATATGGTGTTTTCAAAGTTTAGACATTAACAAAATGGTTCTAACATCATATTTTGATTGATATAAGTGTTTTATCATGAACTGGAACAATTTTATAATTTAAGATGTTTATAGAAAAATCCTGATGTACCCCCTTTAACAAGAGCATCAAGAATTGCCGGGCAATCCATAGTCCCCCACCGGCAAAGACAAACATTTTCCAGACATTTTCTATGATGGAGGTCAAAGATCAAGGTCAAGGTCACAATGACCTTATTTTGGTACGCGACACACCGCTATTCCAAGATGTATTCACATACCAAGTTTGGTATCTCTAAGTGTTATAGTATTGAAAATACGGTCCGGACAAGCATTTTCTATGACAGAGGTGACAGGTCAAGGTCACAATGACCTTATCTTGGTACGCGACACATCGCTATCCCAAGATGTATTCACATACCAAGTTTGGTATCTCTTAAGTGTTATAGTATTGAAAATACGGTCCGGACAAGCATTTTCTATGATAGAGGTCACAGGTCAAGGACATAGTGACCTTATTTTGGTACGCGACACACCGCTATCCCAAGATGTATCCACGTACCAAGTTTGGTATCTCTAAGTGTTATAGTATTGAAAATACGGTCCGGACAAGCATTTTCTATGACAGAGGTCACAGGTCAAGGTCACAATGACCTTTTTGTGGTACGCGACACACCGCTATCCCAAGATGTATTCACATACGAAGTTTGGTATCTCTAAGTGTTATAGTATTGAAAATACGGTCCCGACAAGCATTATCTATGCATTTTCTATGACAGAGGTCACAGGTTAAGGTCAAGATGACCTTATTTTGGTACGCGACATACGCTATCCCAAGATGTATTCACATACCAAGTTTGGTATCTCTAAGTGTTAATGTATTGAAAAAAACGGTCTGGACAAGCATTTCTATGACAGAGGTCACAGATCAAGGTCAAAGTGATCTTATTTTGGTACGCGACACACCACTATCCCAAGATGTATCCACATACCAAGTTTGGTATCTTATAGTATTAAAAACATGTCCCGGACAAGCATTTCGGAAGGACGGACGGACAGGGTGCAAACCTATAGTCCCTCCCGGGACCGGTGTGGGATTAACAAACAAAAGCAATATTGTATGTTTATATACTTTGCAAACACAAACGGCACTAGTCAGCTTTTGGGGACTGGGGCCAGGGCCATGAGGAAGTGGAATGTTGCGATGTTTTCATATCAAAGGGGAATTTCGAAGAAACACAAATAAGTGTGTGTTTTTTTTATTATTTAAGTGTCACCAAGAATGTACCATTCCAAATTACAAAAAAGTATGCTGTTTTCCTGTATTGGAGTTTTAAATGTTTTATTTATTTATTTATCTTTTTGGATGGGAAAAAATATACAGGAAAAGGGGAAAAACATATATTTTTAGGGGCGGGGAATGGGGCCGAATTGTATATATACATTCTCTTGTAGTATTTCATTGTGACCCTCCCATAAAAGTAAATATTTTCCATCTTTTTCTGTTTAATGTTTCAGTGTAAAATATTTACACATTTTTGAATAAGAATTTTTTCTTTCCTACTTTTTTGCTTTGGGAATAGTATATATTCACATGAAATTATAATCTTATTGTTTGGGGCGCTATAGTTTCCGCCAAAGGTTTGTTTTACTTTTCAGACACAATTTGATAACCGGTAGTGCTTTAATATGTGTAATATAACACTTGGTAAAAGAGACATTTTAGTGGTAAATATCTTATTTTGAAAAATTGGTCGAGAAATAAAAATTCCACACGCAAAAATTGCTTTTTATAGGGCATATTTTTAATTGATACAAATATTTTCTCCATCAATTTTTTTGTTTGGAATTTCTATCAAACAATGGTTTAACTTGTTGGACAAGTCTCTAATGGACGCTTCTTACGAACAATTGGGTACGTTTTGCTTTTTGTCTAAAATATGTTGGATGCTGCGTACCCTCATCATTGGTCATTTTGTACCCTGGCATCAGATGTTTCGTACCCTGAACCCAGTTTACATGTTCAATTACGTGAAGAGTATGTATGCGTATGAAACTTCCAATGTATGTGCATGAACAGACCTGAGCAGGGGCGTAGCTGGCCTTTTTGAAGCTGCAGGTCCGCTTAATTTCTGAGCACTGTACTGGGGTCTGGGCATTCTCCCCCAGATTTTTTTTGATAAATAGAGTGTTTCTGGCGCATTCTCTTGATGCATTTAAAATGCTAAAACACACATGCTTTTGCTTAAGTTTAATAAGACAAACCTCCCCCCTCGCAGTTTTTATTGCAAATTTGGCATTACTCAGAATAATCTGCAGGTCCGGGCCTGCAGTGCCTTAGTGCAGCTACGCCACTGCTGAGTTACAGTAGTGAAAAATAAAAAAATGTGAAAACACTAGTAAATGCCATGAAATTCAGGTCAAGAGTATGAATGTCCAAAAGCAGGGAACAAAATGCTCAAGGTCAAAAAGAAAAATAGGTGTGTTTTCTATGCATGCTTCGAAAAAAATAGGGTAGTTTGGTACTCTGTAGGCATTTTTTTTCCAAAGGTCTCCCTGAAACCCCACTACATGTGTTTATAAATGTTGTATACTAAATCACTCCGACATAGAACACATGCAAATAAGAGTGTCAGCAAAAGAATTATTAAAAACTTACCAGTTCAGCATTGTCCAAGTTCCAGTCAGTCAGTGTTTATATCCACAGGAACTGGTCACTTTAATTTTTGCCCTCTATTATCATGATTATATAGATAATTATAATAATAGAGGGCAAAAATTAAAAGTGACCAGTTCCTTTGTTTATATCTGTGTTCCACTTTCGTGCATCTCCTGATGCTTCGGGAGTCTTTCCAGTAATTATTTGTATTTTAGCAATAATTATTTCATTCTTGAAGTGTGCCAGGACCTGTATAATTTTCACCACAGACAGTCAACAGGTGAAGACGATCTTTTGTTGGCAATTTGTAGAGGTATTTTACCTGAGCACCGTCTAGCTAGCAACGAACATTTAAATTTTTCAGATGTCACTGGGTGTTGTTGCTTGCCGATTTTAGTATCTTATCGGTCAACACTGTTATTGTCAAACATACCATTCGATATAATATATAATTATGCGCGTTTTTCAAGAACATTTTTGAACGTGGCTTGTCATGAGTGTGTATTTGGGAGGACCAAGTAGACTGGTACCCGGTACGCAGTATAGTCTACTGGTCCCCCCCCCCCCGAATTCACACTCATGATTGCAGGGTTAAGCTCTAACATAAGTGGATTTCATACATTCAAGTGAAACGCCTGACGGTATAAGGACCAAGTGTTTGACTTTAATTTCAAAACAGTGTTTATTTGCATCCACTTGTATTGTAAGAGCAACTATTTTAAATGTCGCATTGACCTTAATTTTATAAACTTGAAAGCCATAGACTTCAACATCATCCATGCGATTTTGGTCAAAAGTATCTGAGCATTTTACGGTAACGGCGGCCATCATAGATGTAGCATTGATCTAATATTTAGAAAGATGAAAGCCGTACAACTCAACGTTGTCCATGCGAAGTTTGAGGCTAATCAAAAAAAATTGAAAATCTGGGGCATTTTATGTAATGGTAGCTGTCTTGGTTTTGCGTTGAACTAATATTTACAAACTTGAATGTCATATCCCTCAGCATCATCCATGTTAACATTTGTTAAAATCATGTAAGCGGATTAAAACATATCAGCATTTTACGTTAGAATGGTGGCCATCTTGTTTTTTGCTTCCAAGAGATCAACTTTTCAGTATGTATTGAATGTCACATTGGCCTATGTTTTATAAACCTAAAAGCTATTTACTTTAGCATTATACTTGTGAAGTTTTGTCAAAATCGTTCAAGCGATTTGACAGCTATAAGCATTGCACGGAAACGGAGGCAATCTGTAATGGCAGCCATCTTTGGTGTCGTATTGACCTTAGTTTTAAAACTCGAAAACCATCGGCCTCCATGTAAAGTTTGGTAAAAAGCAACTAGTAAGCTGTTTAAATGATATAATCCTTTTACGAAAATGTCCGCCCTCTAAGATGTCCAATTGATCTACCTCAGCGTCATCCATGTAGTTTTGGACAAAATCATCCAATCGGTTTCAAAGATATAAGCATTTTACATGTATGTGCTAGAGTGTTCACAAGGCACATACTTCTTGTTACTAATCGACCTTGGCCCCAGTGACCTCAAATGCAATCTGGAGCTCTATTTTCATATAAGCTTCCTACACAGTAAGTTTTGTTCCAATATCTCATTCCTAAATGAAAATATTGGACATACAACTTTTCTCTATCTTCAATATCAGTGACCTTGACCCCGGTGAGCTCAAATGCTATACTAAGCTTTATTTCAATATAAGCTACCTACATAGCAAGTTTTATTCCAATGTCTGATTCCTAAATGAAGGCCGGGAACCACTGTTCTCTTTTAGGCAAGAGCGATCTTGACTTTGACCGCAGGGACCTCAAATGCACTCTAAGCTTCTATTCCATGTAACCTACCTACACAGCAAATTTAGTTCAAAAATCTCATTCCTAACGTCCGGAAACCATTTTTCTTTTTACTAATAGAAACTTTGACCTTGACCAGTGACCTTAAATGTAATGCCAAGCTCTTCTTTTTTATTAGCAAGCTGCAAGATGTGTTCCAGTATCTCATTCCTAACTGAAGTTATTGTCAGGAAATCAATTTTCTATTTTTAGTTAGAACAATATTCACCTTGACCCCAGTGGCCTCAAATGCAATACCAAAATACATTTCCAAATAAGCTACCTACACAGCAGGAGACAGAAAATAAAGATCGTATAGTCGTAACGTGGCAAAATATATTTAATATAATCAAGGGTATAACCCAGGAGTTATTGGTCCGATCTAGCTGTATGTCGAACTTGTCCGAGCTTTTACTGATATCAACAATCTGGTCAAGTCTCGTAAAGATCAGATAAAAAATGAAGGCGGTATCGTGTTAACGAGGCACGATATAGGAAAAATCAAGGGCCACAACTCTGGTGTCATCCTCCAAACAAACTAAACAAATAACCATAATAATCAGTTTTATTTCTAATTCTGTTGCTTGCTCCACTGAACATATCTCCAACCGTTTAACGTCTTTTCGTATTGCCGTTAAAAATCACGTCAAATAATATTTTGTTAAAGCTTAAGACAAGTATGGGATTAGTTTGTTTTGTAAATTAAAAAATCAGTATAACTTCTTCATACAACTTGCAATAAACGTCACGTTTACGTACTTGTGACTTTTCAACACTATATACAACCTTAAAACACAACGTTATCAAAGACAAACTAATTTATCTTATTCAAAATTCTTGCTCGGGGAAACACATTTGAGACCTGTAACATTATTAAAAGAGTTTTAATAACAGCAATTTAGACTAGAACACTATGTGGACTTGCCAAGAATTGATGAGGTTTGAAAAACACCATAGAACCTGATTTAAACACCGAAACGGCATTTTCACCACTGGCCGTTCCAAGGCTGTACCCCTATTGTCAATTCATTTGTGTTTGTGGTGTCACATACCTTGCTTATAGTTTTCTTTGTGTTTATTGTTTATTGAGAGTGAGAATTTATAGTTGACTTTGTTTCCTGTTCTACTTTTAAACCTCCTTGTCTTTTCAGCTTTTTTACAAACAAAATAATATTGATGAGCCTCGTCAATATTCTTTTGTTATTATATCCAACCGTAAGGCCCACTTTATGCTGAAACAAACATTAAATGTGTTCCTCCTAAGCGTCATGTTCATGTGTTTCTCGCCAGTAAGGATGCACTTGTGATACTACGCCGCTTTTATTCGTTGGATATATGTATAATATGCTATATGACGTCGACAAGGCTAGAAATATCTACTGGTAGAACGTTGTGCACAGAAGCGTCTTGAATATATAATAGTTTTACTTTTTAAGACAGATCATATCACATACTTCGCATGGTGGGTCTTCTTTACTTCGTGACACATCTTCAGACTATGTTAGTTTCATATCTGCCGTAATAACAAGCTGTCCATGGTATTTAATTTACATAGTGCGATTAGTATCATTCGATTAGTTTTAAATAAAGCTTAATAAACTCACATAGACTTGCTGTTTAATCCAAATTCGATGATGCAATTAGTTTCGTCCAGCAATTTGAACGTTTATTTTTGTCATGATCTACGAAGTCTTTAGCTTTAATTTCTGTGACATAATCGTAACAGCGCTTCGATTGTTAGCCCCAGTATGGTGGAGTATCCACAAACTGACACTTATGTACGAGAAGTGTCAGTACAAACACTTTATCGTAATGTGATACGGGAATTTAAAAGATAAAGTTATTGCCGCCCCAAGACCAGAAATTTACATATATACGGTTAAATTGAGTATTGACAGACCCGCATATCGTCAAACGAGCTTTGATGAATCGTTTTCTACTTTAAGATTATGTTGAAGTCATGTCCAGTTTATCGAACACACATGAACTTACTATTGCTTCGGGGATGGTGTGTTGACTTTTCTATCATATTACTTATAATCATAATCCTTTTACTGGATCAAATGCTTTTATTCAGTGTGCATTTGTATAGGATGTATCTCTTTATATTATTTACACTGTTTAAACAGCTGCAGTTCAATTTATCACACTGTATGTCCACTATTTTACAGATAGATAAAGACTATAAGGAATGTAACAATTTTAGTATCTATTTATTAAAATTATAAGGAATTGTCTTTACTGCAGGTCTATGCTTCATTATTTACCTATATTTTGACTGTTAATTTTAATTTAGATTTTTTTTGTTAAAGCTTTATGCCATAAGCTAATTTTAGAGTAGATCCCACTCCCCCACAGGGGTAGTTTGGCGGATATACTCTTTCTTGTCGTGCCCTTAATGTTGTTTTCTCTTGTTGCTCTGTCTTCTGACAAGTCATTGAGTACCTTCATTGTGGCTTTCTAGGCTATTTTTTTCTAGGCTATTATATTTACACAAGCATATTTGTGTTTTACTTATATTGCCCATTGATGCTGCCTTGTTGGTTAGAGATAGGATCATGGTGGGGATTTCCTTATTTACACTGTCCCGTTTTAATGGGATGACAGTAGGGTAAGTGTGAGGTTTGGTGCACCCTAGAATCGGTTTAAACCCCCAGTGGCCTACTTTGCCACTGACCGTTCCAAGGCGGTAGCCCTATTGACAACCCATTTGTGTTTGTGATGTCGTTTGCATTTATTATTACTTTTGCCTTCTTGTTTGTCTGTTTGCGTGTTTGTTTCTGTGTTTTGTGGTTGACTGTCCTCCTTGAATGCTACTTTCCCTTTCCGATCTTTTTATATTTCTTTGTATATCAATATAAACATGGTAGTACTTCGACCGTTGTTGGATTCGTACGTAACGATCATTTCAACGAACAGTCTTTAAACATTCTTCAATCCACTTTGTTAAAAAACCGGCAATATACCTTTTTTTGTTTCCTAACCCAAACTATTACTGTTGTAATAGCTTACACCAACATGTCAGTATTGGAAGTTCTGACTTTAACAAATTCGAAGAGACATACTCACTAGTGCAAGATTATGTCCGTATTACCTACACAATGTGATAACATATAGACAAGGACTTGCGACCTTTGTCTTATAATTATTATTAGTATTTCTCATTGTTGATACATATATTTAGTAGTTCGCAATTATTGATAAATAATGAGTAAATAAAGGTACTAGTTTAAGCGAATATGGAAATTACTAGGTTGTATTATATAAAAGATGTAACTACAGAAGATTCAAAGTGTTTTGGTCCTGCCGTGAACGAAAATAAACAATCTTTGGAGAAAGTTACTAGTTCAACAATATGCCAAGGAAAACATCTGGAAAATGTAGATGGTTGTATTTACTGTTAATATGCATTGTTACCCTTACGTAGGTCACACGGTTTTGTATTGATACACGAAATGCATTACAAAAATATTTATATCCATCTTGAGTAAAAACGTTGTCATGTCTTTCAACAGAAAACGTTCATTTGTTAAATAATTATAGTATTGTTATATCATGTTTAAACTAATAAATCGCAGAAAGTGGTAACGTAACAAAGAAATATAAAAAGATCGGACAGGGAAAAGTTGCATATCACACGAAATAGTTGGCTTTTTATATAATTTTCACATTTTAAAATAATTTTAGTTTCATTTCAAAGATCACAAATATATTTCATAAATACTAATCTAAAAAGAAGGTATTTTCTCAAAACATGTTTGAAGTCGAATCTAAGATTTTAACAAGGTAATGATTTTTATGGACATTAAACCCTCAATGCTTAACATTACGTTTAATCAGACAACGTGAGGAATTTAGCGAGTGACGAAACACAGTTGTGCCAGCGTCCATTTTATCCATTTTCCTGATTTGTTTGGGGAAAAAAGTTGTATTCCATGTTTCATAATATTTGTACCTGAATCATCAACATATATACTGAACAAAATACTTTTTAGCACGACCTTTTGGAGACATAAATTAAAATTATGAACATTGATATAATTGTATTAACGTTTTAGAAATACTAGTTTAGGATGCGATTTTGTTTTTAAAAAAAGTGTTATTATTATTGTTTATGCTAAGCATCAACATTTCCTCTTATATTCTAAAATCTTCTTTCGTTATACAAATGTATTGTTTTGCCCATTCTGTCATTGTTCAAAAACAGTTAAATGTGTTCATAAAACATTACCTCCCTTTTCATAGAAATGAGAACGATTTTCAGTAACCTATCAGAGTATGTTTACAACATATTTGCTTTATTCTTATCATCGACTTTATTTACAAATGACTTTAATATTATTAATTGTCATGTCACGGTATCGTTGACCCCGAACTTACATGGCTTTTCTGGCGGGTATTTCTTTATTTACATTGTCCCATGTTATTGAAGATGACAGTAGGGTAAGTGTTAAATGCACTCTAGAAATTGGTTTAAACCCCCCAGCGGCCTTTTTTGCCACTGACCGTTCCAAGGCGGTAGTCCTATTGTCAACCCTTTTTGCGTTTGGGACGTCAGATGTATTTGTTCCTTGTTGGCGTTGGCGTTGCCATTCATGTTTGTCGTTTTGCGTCTTTTGGGGTTTACAGTGTTCTGTGTGAGCTGCATTTCCTGTTCGACTTTTATACCTATTTGTGTATCCGTCTATAGAATTGACATGCATTTTATATGCTAAATTTATATTGTTCAGTATATATCATAACTTTCAAGATATTTCTTCTCCAAATGTATAATTCACCGATTGCATTCTTTGATGTCAATAACGACACGTGCCTTGCGATTCATAGGAAAAGAAGTGTCATGATGATGATGCGCGGTGAAAAACTAGCTAAAATAACGTATGTTACATTAAATTATAGAAAAAGTAACAAACGATATAATTACCATGAGTTTTTTTTAATATAGGAATTTTAACATTCGTGAAAATAAGTCAGAATAAACAAAATCGAACTGGTGCATTCGTTTTTTTACACTCGGGATGAAACAGTATGAAAGGAAAAAAATGAAAATCTTCGAACACGATAAATACAAAAAGTATTGCAGTCTCGGTTTGATTGAGACTGTTAATGAAAGGTAATGAATAGTAATTTCTACCATTTACGCCATATAGCCCCGGGTTGAGCAGACCTCAATATTTAAAAAAGTCAATAGTATAGAATTTTGAGCCATCTCGACGACGGTATGCATATGACGGTGAACATGGAACCTTCAGTGAGGTATTTTCACATCATTCCATAGCCAGCTACAAATGGTCCCAGTTTCTAACAAATCAATATGTCCAAAATGAGAAAACAATGGGCGAAATAAACAAAATTGAATTTAGTTGGGAGCAGAGGTTATGAATATAACTAGAGGTTATGAAAGTGACGTATTGAAACACTCACAGTAGTTAAAGTATGTATAAAGGTAGAACAGGAATTGTACCTTTCACAAAACACAGTCAACCAAAAACACACATTAAAACAAACTATTGCAAGGTTAATAAGAAAAATAAGTATACAAGTCGAACAGGAAATGCAGCTTACACAAAACACAGTAAACCTAAAAACACGCAAAAAGACATCATGAATGGCAATAGTAATAAAGAATAAAAGCATTTGACATCACAAATACAAAAAGGGTTAACAATAGGGCTACCGCCTTGGAACGGTCAGTGGCAAAACAGGCCGCTGGGGGTTTACACCAGGTTTTAGAGTGCACCAAACAGCAAAGCATTTGACGTCACAAACACAAAGGGTTGCACAAAATAAACAAAAAGAAATCCCCACCATTATATATCCACTTACAAACTAGGCGGCAGTAATAGACAATATAAGTATACAAAAAGCTTACGATGTATATATGAATATAAAATCAAAAGCTTTTAGAAAGCCGCAAAGTTAAATATAATCAAGAGATCAATGACTTGGAAGAAGCCAGGGAAACAAGATAATTAAGGGTGCGACAAGACAAGATTGACGACAAACATCAAACCTTTCCTTTGGACTTAGGTAGACGTCATCACAGGGTCCACAATCTGCCCACAATATATCAGATCATCGCACAATAAAATAGGAAAGCATAGATAAGATCTGTAAAGGGGTCAATCACTAAACATGCATTGCTTTGCAAAATGCTAGAATCAGAATCTCTTTTTATATATAAACTGTTTAACAAGTTTAAACAACAGTGTATGCAAGTGATTTCGACTAAGGATCTTACCAAGTGTTTATATCAATTCACCACAGAAGTCAGGTTGTGATCACTTTTTATTTTACAGGTAGTTCAGTGTTAAAAGCGTTTAGTTAATAACATTTTGAAAACGTTTTTCGGGAAGTTTATGCCCTATTATCAACCATTTTGTGTTTGTGATGTCGTTTGCATTTGTTATTACTTTTGCCTTCTTGTTTGTTTGTGTGTTTGTTTCTGTGTTTTGTGGTGGACTGTCCTCCTTGAATGCTACTTTCCCTGTCCGATCTTTTTATATTTCTTTAATAACATTTGAAATCTTTATTAAAAAACAGAAAAAAACAAAAACAACTTTAAGTTAACTTAATATTAAATAGTAAGTATGATATATTTTAAAAATAAAATGTGTTTTGTACACTAATTAATATTAGCTAACACATTTAGTCCTCTTATCTCAAAGGCTTTAAAAACAAAGACACTCAGATTTTTTTTATAATTGTATGATTTTCACTATAAGTTCCAAAAAATTAAACATACTTGGTCTTTTCCAATAATACTTGTTTTTATTACATAACTGTCATAATTTTAGTATCACACAAAAGAAGTTATATCGTCACTAGTGATGATATAACTTTGCCGGAACTACTTTCTTACTATATTTGTTAAAAACACACTGGTTTAAAGTTAAAATATTTTTTAATTTCTTCTTTTACGTAAAGTTATATAATAAACAGTATAATTATTAACAGCACAAATTTGATACTGAATTAATGTCACTGGAGGAAAACAGTGGTAATTTGGCTAAAAAAACTCGTACTTCGAACTCGTATTTTTAACAAAATTACCACTTTTTTCCCTCGTGACATAAATTCAGTATCAAATTTATGCTGTTAATTATTCTCTATATATATTTTTATCTTAACTCATTATATAATGAACATTCAATAACAAAGTGATATTCATCTTCTAGTAATAAAGGTCATCAACTTATAAGCGCTAGGAAAAGGAATAAGCTCGGAGAATATCCCCAGCTAAGTGCTGACAATCGACAATATCAAAATTAAAATCTCGCTTGTCATATATTTTGCTAATTATTTCTCTATTTTAATAGTTTTTATTGTGTGTCTTATCCATTATTTATGTTGTGTATTGTCCTGTTTATTGACTGTTTAAATTGCTCATTTGATTTAATTTGTGGTTCAGTATGGACCTACGGTGCCATTGCGTTTGGGTGCTCTGGTTTATGTGCGAAAATTGTTCTCATATATGGCATGTTTAACTTATTACAGAACTACAGCAGTCGCCGATACATATTTCAGAATCTCTAAATGCAAACAACCATGTCAGATCCAATTACCAACATGCCGTGCTGGAACAAATAATTGATCCGAAAATGTCAACACCACGATTGCCTTTTTCTGGGACGCCGTCATATAACCACAAAACCACAGACACGATAGCAGTCTATGTAAGTTTAATGTTTGGTAATTATTTAAATGCTTTTTTATGATATTGCCAAACAATATATAAAGTATATTTTTTAATTAAAACTTCTACAAACAAATACATTGCAAACTTTATTTGTAAAGTGCACCTTACATTTTTTTTTCTGAAATAAATGTTTAATACCTTATTTAAGCAAATTTTTACTTGCTTAAGATAACCCTTAACAGTATTAATTAACATTCACACTAGCGTTCGTTTAGTGCAATGTGGCTGCTGTAAAAAGTCTGCACGTGCGAAGAATCAATAAGGTTATTTTTACGGGCCTAATACAGGTGGCTTTGAAGTAGAATACCGTTTCAGCCGGCGCTAGGGGGCGTGAGAGATGTTGCTTCATACATTACCTCTCATGAACAGTCTCAATTAACCGAGCCGGCTACTTTATTCTCATGGTTGTGTTTGTTGCTTCCAAAGAATCACCCTCATCAGTATTTATCAGTATTTATTTTCGCCGTGCATTATGAAATTCCTTGAGTATGAATAAAAAAACATGTGTTGGTATTGACAAATAAGAATGCCAAATAGTAAATTGAAGTTTTACAAATTCACCAAAATCTCTTGAATGATATTTTCAATTTTCTTGAGAATTTAAGATCAGTCTCATCTCATTTGCAGTCATTGGTAAACATGAAATATATATTCTTCAATACATCCTTTATAAAGGGAAGTAGTATTGCAACTTTCTCATCGGGGTCGTGTTTAAAAAATTAACAACCGCCGTATGATGGATACACAATTGAGGACTTTGAAGATATATATACTTGGTAAAACAGAAATTTTATAGAAGTTATACTTAAAGTTGTAAACCGTAATATACATACGACTTTTAAAATGCATATTTCTCTGAATTGAAACACATTTTATAATACAAATGCATATTTCCAGTGAAATATAACATTACGACGCATATTCCAATGTGTAACATCAATTATCCACTCTGGTACATTTTCTCTTTACCTAGTATATAATTCGTTACAATGCGTTCATATACAAATATCACAACATCTATAAATAGTGACTGTTCGAGTTGGCGTAGTGCGAGAGTTTCTCAAACATGCTGTAATTCATTTTTCAAATAGAGAATTTAAGGTTCATTCATATCCAATCGTATCATCAGACTCCACAATCGTATTACCCGACCAAATGCACACGGTTCTACAAAACATGGACGGATCGGACTCACATGTATAACCAATGAACATTTACCGGACTCGTAATACATTTTATCACATAACGTCCCCTGTTAGCAGTGTCGAACACTCATTTAATATTCTATTGTATGACACACGTGTAATACAGCCTTGAACGATTTTGATTAGTTGAGGTAAACCTGTAACACTACGCAAGCTTATTAACTGAAACTATTTTAGTTTATTACAAATTCACACAGATCTGAGTCATAAACTTATTATTTGTGACAGCTTATAAAAATAATGCACGTTATACAAAACATTGTTATTTGTTTGTTAAAACGTTGGCGTAAACTGCTATTTTGTAAAGAGGTAAAACACGAACTCTTTTATCCGCAGCGTTATGTGTGAGACGCGACGTTACGACGTCACATATTTTATGACGTTTTGGCGCTATAGTGAGTCTGACGTCGTGGCGGTTCTTTGTCCATCTGAATTAATTTTTATTAATTTGATTGCAATGTTATGGGAAAAAAAGGATCTTAAACTCGTTCCCATTCCATATAAGATTTATTAAACTCGTTATGAATTATTTCTAATTTTAACTCGCCAAAAGGCTTAAATATTTATTTTTCCCATTTCTAGTCATGTGAGATAGGTGTCTACATCATGTGAGATAACTTTTTCTTGCATACCGGACAAGGAAATCCGTCATTTTACCGGGGCTAGATATTTCCATCTCACCCTAGGGTCGAGATAAAATTCACGCGCAACAATAATAACGTCAATAAAGAGAACAGATGCATGACGTCATTGTGTTAAAAAACATTAAAATGTCAGTTATTGGTGACGTCGATGCACAAAATGTCATTGATATGCAAGAAAAAGAATCCACCATGAGTTTATCCATGTGAGATAGGTAAATCTCACCCTCGGGATCAGAATTGCAACCAGGAACTCGGTAGAGCCTCGTTCCTGGTTACAATTCTGATCCTCGGGTGAGATTTACCTATCTCACATGGATACTCATGATGGATACTTATAATCCTACATGAGACGTCATGATGTCACGTTGACGTCGCCTTATTCTAGCGTTAATCAAATACAGTTACTTGTTTAATTCTTGCACTATGCGCATAATGGGAAAATATAATCCATTATAAGTTTATCCATGCGAGATAGGAAATGCTCACCCTCTGGGTCACAACTGCAACTATGGCTCGACACAGCTTTGTCCCTTGTTACAATTCTGACCCTCGGGTGAAATTTCCATATCTCACTTGGATACTCATGATGGATTCTTATATTCTTTCATACCGGACAAGGATATCCGTCATTTTACCGGCGCTAGATATTTCCAGCCCACCCTAGGGCCGAGATAAAATTCAAGCGCGCACCAACATCTGGGACGCAGGAAAACATTCAAAACGTTAGTAGCTGGCGGCGTCAACGCACAACATGTCTGATATGCAAGAAAAAGAATCTATCATGGTATTCGGTTCAGATAGGGAATTCAAACCCTCGGTATAATTGTTTTAATCGGAACCTCCGCAGAGCCTCGGTTCCGATAAAAACGCTTATACCTCGGATTGGAATTCCCTGTCTTCACTGGATACCCATGAACGAGTCCTATAATCCCGGAGGTGCATGTTTTTGTTTTTTTCTTCAAAATTTCGTTCTGTTTCTCCTACGTATATTGTTTCGTCACATCGTGCCAGCATGAGGCCATATACCAAATGTCTGTCAGTGTCTTTAAAGTAGAATATCGCTTAAGCCGATGCTAGGAGGCGTGAGAGGTGTTACACTTAACGTTACCTCTCATGAACAGACTCAATAAAACCGAGTCTGCTACTTTTATCTCTTGTCTGTGTTTGTTGCTTCCAAGGGATCCCTTTTTCAGTATTTATTCTATGCGTTAATGTGCGCATTGATCCCTTCCGAGATAGGTTAAAAATGTTGCCTTCTTGAACATTTGAATACAATTAAATGGACATTGAGACATTGAAGTAGTGATTGCTCTGTTTGTTTTTCCGTTAGCCAATGCATCACACAAATTCCAGCCCATCCTAGTCCTGGAGCGATTAATACGATTTCCAAACTTCGATTTATTCTCTTTCATAAATGACTGCAAGTTCTTATCTAACAAAACGTATTCTTTTATGTTCTGAGTATGTAATAATTTAAACATCTACAGGTAAAATCAATTACCGTCACGTTTCATTTTCTGCACTTTAGTTTGTTCTTGGATTTACCAAGTATCATTTAAGATCTAAAATATCTGGTTAAGGTTCGGAATCTAGTCGAGCAATATTCACGAAAACAGACATTTTCCCGTCGGCAGACTTCTTTGGTCAAATCCATCATTGCGGGAATCGACGTAACGTCGGAAGTCACGTCACGTCCGCCACTAATAAGCAAAATGGACGTAATTTAATTGTTTAGTGTATTCCGTTTTCCCTTGAAAAGTGCCAAGCGACCGAAATATTGAATAAAATAGTTACAATTGGAAGTTTTAATGGAAAAATTATCATCGAAATAAAGCAAGCAAATATTTAACATGACGTTGACATAACTGTTATACGTCACTTACTAGTTTACGTCATTATTTCACGTTGTCCGATTCACTTAAGCACGCTCTTTAAGCGCCGTTTAATCAGTACTTAAATATTCGAAGTAAACAAAGTAAAAAAAGTTCCAAAACATCCGGTTAGTGGGAAATATTTCCAGTAGAAAAAAAGTGTTCATTCTCTCAAAAATCTAGGTAAAGCCTTGAAGAAAAATAAAGACAAGGAAAAAACAAAAAACACACACAAAAAGCACCAACAATTGTTCTTATTCTCAATGCATACGATATTAGTAGTCACGTGACAAACAATTAAGTCATTGCTTACGCCATATAGCTTGCGCTGTATGATGTCAAACGTTCTCAGCATGTTCAACCCGACCAAAATCACATAAAAACATATGGCATATACTGTAGGATAAAACGTTCATTTTATGAGCTCTTACCATTTGTTTTCTCAAAATACTTGTCTTTGGCGCACCCTGTCAAATTTTTCGGGTTCGGAGAGGGGCTGGCGTATTGTTCCTAATCCTATGCTATGTTTTAAAGGAATAAATACTGATAAAGTTGATCCCTTGGGAGCAACAAACACAATTAAGAGAATAAAGCAGCAGACGAGGTTTTATTGAGTCTGTTCATGACAGAAGCAACACCTCCCACGCCACCTAGCACCGGCATAAGCGGTTTTCTACTTCAAAGTCACCTATATTGGGCTCGTTGGTCCCAAAGGACCAGTAAAATAACACTACTGATTCGTAGCACGGGGAGACGTTTTACAGCCGCCACACTGCGCTAAACAAACGCTAGTGTGAATGTTAATACATAATGATAAAGGTGATCCTTTGGGAGCAAAAACACAATTAAGAGAATAAAGCAGCAGACTCGGTTTGATTGTGTCTGTTCATGAGAAGTAATGAAAGAAGCAACATCTCCCACGCCACCTAGCACCGGCTTAAGCGGTATTCTACTTCAAAGCCACCAATATTGGGCTCGTTGGTCCCAAAGGACCAGTAAAAATAACACTACTGATTCGTAGCACATTGATATCTTTTACAGCCGCCACACTGCACTAAACAAACGCTAGTGTGAATGTTAATAAATACTGATAAGGGTGATCCTTTGGGAGCAACAAACACAATTAAGAGAATAAAGCAGCAGACTCGGTTTTATTGAGTCTGTTCATGAGAAGTAATGAAAGAAGCAACATCTCCCACGCCCACTAGCACCGGCTTAAGCGGTATTCTACTTCAAAGCCACCTATGAATGGCTCGGCAGATTAAAAGGCACTGACATAATATTCTCTATATACATGTAGATCTATTGCATCGCCAAAGAGAGCGGCATTTTCATTAAATCGTAATATTTATTATGTACTAAAACAATAGTAAGGTTATCGAGAGAAATATATTACGTACGCTGTCTTAGTTTTTGTTTCTGAATAGCACTTTGCCTCTGGCATGTGTTTACCTAATCATGCTAATGGCGTGTTAAAATTATGACGTCATGGCAAAAGAACATCACGACGTCACGTTAACCTCCTTTGTCTGGTAACCTTGCCAAGAAAAAACGAATACAGGTGGCCAGGTTACCAGACGGAGATGGGAGAAAACTGTGTTTGGAACGACGACGGGAGAGACCTCCTCTGAACAAAGGAGTTAACTGTGTTTGGATTTTTTTCCATTGTTTTTTCCCTATGATATTTGCTAAACGCGTTACCGTAAGGTCTGCTTGCTATGTATACACAAATGATTTTATTAAATTACAAATCAGTCAGGGACGTAACGCAAACACGTTAATTTCATAATAAATTAAATGCGTTATTTTCGTCACGAAAATATCAGCCAAATCCAGCGTTCGTATTTTGAAATTAGTTTTACAAGGAAAACCCGACAGGTAAGCATATTTCATTTAACCTGTGCCTTAACTTACCATTTGTTTACGGAAAATGTACATGCTTATGTGCGCTGGAATCTAAAATCTCTTTTTTGCTGCATTTTTGCTGTTTATTGAAAGATTTCGTCACTATTTTTTTAAAGGTTTGCGGTTTTTCCAAGTTAGTTCCATGTGTTATCTAATCATTACGCAAGCCCTTTTTCTTGGTTAAGTTTTGAGCGTCCATTTTGTATATGGCCGGCATGTTACAGATAACTCTGTGGGTCATGTGCTTCACTGAAACAGTTTAACCGATTTACCCCACTCTTGTCCGTTTGTGCCAAATATTGTTTTACTATGGTTTGGTGTATACCAAGAGTTTTTGCAACATTAATTAAGGTACCATTCGGAAATGTACCATTTAATAGATTTCCACCACTTTCGGTCATTTTATATGTTTCATCTTTTTCGAGAACTTTTTCCTTTAAATTTTAAGTTTTAAAAAGCCAATAGCTGAAGACTAGCAGGCGTGTTTTGTGGAATGTTTTACCTCCTATAATAGCTGCATGCGCATATTTCCGTGTACCAATTTCCCGCCAAATGTCATGACTTAAAAAAATCAATATCAAAGTCTCATTTAAGATATAAATATCAGTGCATCGTTTACAACACAATTACATACTGGATGCAACAAGTAAAACATTGCATGCATTATTAGATTTTGTATTTTGTGTACAATTATCTGTGCAATCGATCGCGAGTTTCCGGAAAATCCAGAAACACTCGAGCTTCAAAGCAGCAGGTGAAACATCTTTGCCAAAAGTTTTACTAACAATATGTTATTTCTGCTTATTAATATGATAATGGCACAAACTTAACACAAAATGTCTTACTATTTCCCTGACATTGTCTATAAGAAAGAACTACACTTCGGTGCGTAGTAATACATCAGAGCCTACTAACATAAATAGAATATATCAATAGACAAGACCTACTTTCATAATGAGTTGACCCATAATGTAGGTGGAACAATATATCCGTGAATATGCAAACTGCCTGCACATTTTTAGCATTGTCAAAAGAAATTCAAGTAAAGGAACCCAATATGGCAGTGTACGTCGTTTTAAACAAAGACACCACCGCATTGCATTGTATTACAACATTTATCGAAAATCGTTCTGATTTAAGCTCCACATGCAGAAATGTTATCTGCCTTATTCATGTCAAAGGTCAATTTCCCTCGAATCGTAACTACTCGCCGATTTCCGGCAAGCTTCGGGGATAGTATATTGGCGAGGTGATCCGATTGCCGTTTACCACATTGGAGCTAACGTTTACAGTGTCGCGTTAAGTCAGTCAACGCCAGGCAACTGATTGGTTGTCTTGTACGATACGCTGCTATATGCTGATAATTAATGCTGGAAACAATCAGTATAGAAATAATCGAGGCTGTACAGCTCTAGTCTTGATCATCTTCGACGCTTGATTGTAAATACAAACGTCTGTCTTGAAAACAAGCAAGCGTCGCAGATGATCTAGACTAGTACGGTACAACAGTATCTAAAAATTGTCGCTAGATCGGGCTAAAATATAATTGGGTGTCGCCATTTTGAAAATCACGACGATAGCAATAGTCGTAGGTAGAACCTACGCCTGAAAACCATACATCGCTTGCACAATACGTCTATGACGGGGTCATGTGGATTAGATCAGGCAAGGCAACCCAACAAAATTAGCAAAGTTGAACTTGGTGAAAACCTACTGAAGACAATAGCGAAATGGTCAACTAACTGAGGATTTAAAATAAACCTCGACAAACATAAGTAGTATATCGCGACTTGGAACGTTTCCAGAAATGGAATACAAAGAAATATAAAAATATCGGACAGGGAACGCAGCATTCAAGGACGACAGTCAACCACAAAACACAAAAACAAACACGCAAACAGACAAACGGGAATGCAAAAGTAATAAAAAATGCAAACGACATCACAAACACAAAAGGGTTGACAATAGGGCTACCGCCTTAGAACGGTCAGTGGCAACAAAGGTCACTTGGGGTTTAAACCGGTTCTAGGGTGCGCCAAACTGCACACCTACCCTACTGTCATCCCATTAAAACAGGACAGTGTAAATAAAGAAATCCCCGCCATGATCTAATCTCTAACAAACAAGGCAGCATCAATAGGCAATATAAGTAAAACACACATATGCTCAGGTAAATATAATACAAAAGAACAATTGCCTAGAAAGCCACAATGAAGGTACTCAAAGACTTGGCAGAAGCCAGAGCAACAAGAGAATAAACCATTAAGGGCACGACAGGAAAGATCATAGACAAACATCAAACAAACGCCACCGTCCCAATGGGCCTTAGGTAGGCGTCATCATAGGGTCTGTAAAACGGTCCACCACCAAGCATGCAGTATGTTTCAAAATGATAGAGTCATAACCTTTTTTGATAAACATTTTAACAAGTTTAACAAAGATGGTATGAAAGTGATCATGACCAAGAATCTTACGAAGTTTATAAATCACATCACCTTAAAAGTCAGGTTGTGATAGTCCTTGTCGCAGAAGAGTCCTTAAAATACTTCTATATTTAGAAAGAAGATCAGGGTTACGATAATAAAATTGTGCAAAGGTTTTACGAAGTTTATGGTAACGGTAACCCTGATTGAGTAGCTTTTTAGTTATACAAAGATCACGAATATTAAAGTCCTCAACTCGAGTATAAGCTCTTGAAAAACGAATAAGTTGAGACAGATACACCCCATAAGAAGTTGAAGAAACTTCGATTATGTGATAAAGAAAACGCACTGCACGTAAAACTGCTCGGTCTAATCGTCGACGGAAACAGCACATACAGTACATAATAGAGAACTGTAATAAAGATCTTAATCTACTTAGGATGTTAACGCACCTACCGTGTGGTGACCATTGACGCAAGACGCGGGGATAATATACTTTTAGGATGAATGATACAAAGATGGTAACTGGTTACCCCAACCTAAATATGGGGCAATACATATTATGATTGCCCTGTAAGTTATGGAACGCCCGCGGCCCGCCAATTTACGGGTACATGCCGCGCTTAACCAGTAATCCGACATAATCCCAGCGCAATATATCACACGGGTACCTATGTACCAACATGGCCAGCGCAAAACAGTACAGTTTAGTGTAGCAATATAAGTATAGTAAGACATATATAGCATATTAATACGATATTATAATAATATACATTGTAGCAGTAATAGTAATACAGTTAAGTAATGTACACATAGAATATACCAGCATACATATTTAGCATTGTACAAATGTAGGTAGAACCTTGTTAACTAAGTACACATGTATAGTACATCTCTGAATATATTTCCACAACCAGTCATAGCGCTAACACAAATCACCAGCTTTAACATAATATAGTATTTATTTTCTGAATATATTAATCGAATAAACACACGAAGGTGAGTTAATGAAAATAATTAGCAGTATATCATAGTATTCAAACTCTTTAGAAGATTCTTCAGTTTAAGTTTCATCAACTCTGTTTAATGATTGAAGAGGTGTTGCTTATTTTAAAATCAGACAACACCAAAAGGAGATACATATATAGTTGTACACACAAACGGTAATATCCAACAAAACTATTTCCATAATACTATTCTTCTAATTAATATTAATTATTGAAAACATTCAAATTATATATAAAAACTAACGGGATACCAGCTTTTAAAAATCCAAGATTGCCGTGTTTCCCTGTAATAAAGTTTCACATCAGTACTAATCAGTGACGATGCTGATTTGCAACCAGTTCTATTCGTACGATGAGAACAGCTTTATAGACGGTATCCCTGAAATTTACATGTAATTATTGTAGTAAATTATCGATAAATTAATCGTAAACCATTGACTGCGTCCCTGATATTTACTCGCAAATCTTACGAAAGCACAGTTGGTTTATGATGTTTATGATAAGTCAAACACCCATAGCAGTGATAAATACAGCCGGAGCCTGAAATTCAGACGGCGTCGTCCACATTTTAAATCAACAATATCTCAACAACCGCTGCTCAAATTTTTCTGAAACTTTGTCAGATGCTTTGTTGGGTCAATGGACATTACATAATGCCATAATTACCAAGGTCAAGGTAATATTTTGCATTATTTCTTAAAATTTAACCTCGGTTAGGTAACTTAACCTTGGTTAGGTAACTTAAATCTTGGTTAGGAAACTTAACAACCTCAGTTAACTTTATGTGATTGCCTCACTTTATGTCTTTGATACTTGGTAATATGTACTGTTGGCATTTGTGGACATCACTGAACGACAAAAAATACCAAGGTCAAGCTCATGTTTTGCGTTATTTACCCTAAACATCAGTTTAGTTAGGTAAGTTAACCTCAGTTAACTTTTTCTGATAACTTTAATTTCTTTGTTTGATACTTGGTCATATGTATTGTTGGCATTGGTGGACATCACTGAACGACAAAAAATACCAAGGTCAAGGTCACATTTTGTGTTATTTTCCCCAAACCTAACATTGGTTAGGTAATTTAACCTCGGTTAGCTTTATCTGACATCTCTCATTTTATGTCTTTGATACTTGGTCGTATGTATTGTTGGCATTGGTGGACATCGTTGGAAAACAAAATAATACCAAGGTCAACGTATTATTTTGCATTTTCCCCCAAACTTAACGTCAGTTAACTTATGTGATAGTCTCAATTTATGTCTTTGATACATGGTCATATGTATTTGTGGCATTGGTGGACATTTGTTGCACGACAAAAAATACCTAGGTCAAGGTAATAATTGGCGTTATTTTCCCAAAACTGCACCCTGGTTAAACCACTTAACCTCAGTTAACTTTTTATGATTATCTCGCTGTTATCTGCTTGATACTTGGCCATAAGAAGTATTGTCTTTGGTGGACATCATTCAAGCCCATATTTAATAATACCCATGTCTTGTTTGTATCGTCGCCGCGTTGTTTATTCGTTATATGTTCTGAGTAAAGTTGGCTTACCTTCAAGGCTGGTGTAAACGATAAGCAAAAGAAACTGCCTACTATGTACTGGATTCCTAAATTACATAAGAATCCGTTTAATGCTCGCTTTATTTCGAATTATATTGCCTGCACCTCAACAAACATCTCCAAACTTTTAACTTCTTGTCTTACTGCCGTTAAAGATCACGTTAAACTATATTGTGATAACAGTTACGAAAACTCTGGGATTTATTTATTTTGGTCTATTATAATTATACTCAGGAGACGTTCTTGATAACATTTTCAATAAAGGTCAAGTTTCACCAATAAGCACTTATGACTGCTCTACACTATATACAACCTTACCACATCACTTTATTAAAGACAAGCTAATTTCTCTTATTCAAAAAATGTTAGCTAGAGAAAATACTATATTTTTGGCATGTAATAATATTAAAGCGTTTTTTACTAACGGCAGTTTAGACAATTATAACATGTAGATTTGCTATGCAGTTTGTGAAGCACTCATCTTCCTATTAGATAATATTTTCGTCAGGTATGGAACCACCGTTTATAGACAAATTGTTGGTATCCCTATGGGTACGAACTGTGCACCACTTGTCGCAGATTTGTTTTTATTTTGCTATGAAAGAGATTTCATGTTGAGTCTTTCACCAGATACCCAGGCAGATGTTATTGAAGCCTTTAATGACACCTCTCGGTATCTGGATGACATATTGAACATTGACAACCCTTTATTTCAAACTATGGTTAATAATACGTATCCTAAAGAACTTCAGCTTAACAAAGCTAATATATCTGATAACGCTTCTTTTCTTGATTTAGATCTCTCGATTGAAAATGGTGAAATAATTAGAAAATCTATGACAAGAGAGTTGATGTTAATTTTGACATTGTTAATTATCCCCACTTGGATGGGGATGTTCCCCGAGCAACTTCTTATGGAGTGTATGTGTCGTTTTTCATGATCTTTCTTGTCGTGCCCTTAATAGTTTATTCTCTTGTTGCTCTGGCTTCTGCCAAATCATTGAGTACCTTCATTGTGGCTTTCTAGGCTATAATTTTTTTTGTATTATATTTACACGAGCTTATTTGTGTTTTACTTATATTGTCTATTGATGCTGCCTTGTTGCTTTGTTGCTCCGCCATGTTGTCACGTGTCATCCAGTCAAACAGTGTGTAATGCACCGGAGATCGTTGCGATGACCAACCCCTGCCTTCCCCTACTCCCAAAAGCTCCTTTAAATAAATAAATATAAAAACAACTGTTCTCTCATTATAATATCTATATGCATTTGTTTATTGTTGTTAAGATAGTTATTTCACTCTACTTGAACAAGTATCTGATGCAGTTTACACTTGTATCTGTATTGTTTGTTGGGGGGTGCTCCACCCTGTCCTTCACAAACCTATGACGGGGTGAATACATGGATCACCATTATTTGGTGATTGAAAAAAAAAGAAAACATATATATAAGAAAATAAAAAAACACAGTATTAAGGTCATTTAGAATATAGATTGAAATCGAGAAGACTTAGTGTCTGATTGCCCGTGGCTTAATAGATTTAGTGCAATTTCGTATCCCGTATAATATACATTCATGCTGACCTAACATTATTACCTATACTCACTCCTGAGTTGCGCTCTGTTTGATGTAAATTCAAAGTATACACTTTCAATGGAATAAATAAAAGAGATACACTGATATGAAATTGAATTGTCCATTTATTTAATAAATGAAATACTTGAAAAGTTATTCAGGTCTTAACTTAAAACACTCATTCAAATCATATCTTAAAACACTCATGTATAGCATTCCGTGTATTTATTAAATGTGAATGAGGTCGGGGACGAATATAAACGCCACCATACAAGAGCTAAGAAATAATATCTATCTATATCATGGTAAAATATGAGGTTTGTTGGATGGGATGGTGGATTTCTTTGTTTAGGTCTAAGTACACTAAATCAACAGGATGTGCTCGCCTGGTGCAGTCGAAAGTAGTTCTGTATTAAAGAGTGCTAATATTTTTTTCTTTAAACACTTTTTTTAGTGCAGTTTCCTGTTATTTTGTGGCTGTAACTGTATTCTGGACATGTTGTTGATATTTGAAAATGCAGCTCATCATGTTTTTGACAGTTTTTGATATAAATTTGAGAAGTGAAAGTAGATAGGGTATGAAATTTCAAGGGGTAAAAATAGTGTTGACCTTTAACCCGGTGTTGGTATACAACTGAAGAAATGTTTCTTAGAAGGTATTAAACCCCCTATTTCCTTGTTGATGTTTAATAGCAGACATGCTTATTTGCATGATAAAATAAGGTTCCCAGAATTCTAACGAGGTTTGAGTTTTTAACAGGTTGTCAACATTCTAACTTTACTGTGGAAGGGCAATGGAGACTCATTTACGCTATTATAACCAATAAGGAGAAATCATGTATTTTTCAGAATTGCATAACAAATTATTTTCTAGGCATTTATTTTGTTTGAATAGGTGAGTTGAACTCAGAAACAGAGAAAAAAATCATTTTCAGACTTTTAGACTCTTTTAGAGTGTTTTTGGCAATTTTTCCACAAATTTTCTGATTTTCTCTAAAAATGTGATATTTTTATTTTTTTTGGAATTTTTGTGAAAGATATATGGCAAAATGTGTGGTATATATACTCAGGGATGCAAAGCCACCAGAGTTGAAGTGATGAGAAAATGTTGAACGGTTGATTAGATATTGCTTTTTTTATTATTTCTTAATTTCGCGACAAAATCGACTTGATTTAGTGCATGGTCAAGCACAGGTAAATCGCAATAATTTCAAGAAGAAGTCATTCGGCATTGCGAAACAAGTCAAAATGTTCTTTTATTAAGTTGTTGGGTTGAATCGACCAGTTTAATTAAAAAACATGACGCAGAATAATCCCTTAAAGGTCTAATTACACTAAATCAACAGGATGTGCTCGCCTGGTGCAGTCAAAAGTAGTTCTGTATTAAAGAGTGCTAATCGTTTTTTCTTTAAAAACTTTTTTTAGTGGCTGTAACTGTGTTCTAGACATGTGGTTGATATTTGAAAATGCAGCTCATCATGTTTTTGACAGTTTTTGATATAAATTTGAGAAGTGAAAGTAGACAGAGTATGAAATTGCAAGGGGTAAAAATAGTGTTGACCTTTGACCCGGTGTTGGTATACAGCTGAAGAAATGTTTCTTAGAAGGTATTAAACCCCCCCTATTTCCTGTTGATTGATGTTTAATAGCAGACATGTTTATTTGCATGATAAAGTAAGGTTCCCAGAATTCTAACGAGGTTTGAGTTTTTAACATTCTAACTTTACTATGGAAGGGCAATGGAGACTCATTTACGCTATTATAACCTTTATTTATCGATCACAGGTGATGCGTTATATCTACAACAGCGTAGAAACCCACTCTATTTTGATATATAAGCATTATAATAGTTAAAGCCAAACACTTTAAACAAATAATTAATTATTGTAAGTAACATAAAAACATTTATCTAACAGTTACACATTATTATTTATGGTTGACCTGACATTATTACCTATACTCATCTCCTGAGCTGTGCCTCTGTTATGTTGTAAATTCAAAGTATATACCTTCAATGGAATAAATAAAAGAGATACACCCGATATGAATTGAATTGGCCCATTTATTTAGTAAAGGACATAATTGAAAAGGTATTCTAATCAATATCTTAAAACACTCAATGTATAACATTCCGTGTATTTATAAATTTGAACGATTAACATCAAAGGTAGGGGACGAATATAAACGTCACATATTGCTGAAATATCTACCTTAACATTTGACTAGATAAATTTCAGAATTCGCTGTAAAAGTAAAATTACTGTTTGGTAAAATAGCTCACACAATGAGTGTAATATCTTATAGACTAGACATACATTAATGTACATGTAATGAGATAAGAGAACAATATTGAAGCTAAAACATCTCAACTTCTATAACATCCTTATTGTTACATATTATTACAGTCATACAGAATAGTTACACGAAGAAAACATTTCCAAAGGCCCCTGTCCCCCAGGGTCTGTTTATCCTGTGTTGACATTATAAAAGTACTGTACATGTACATGTATCTTACATGTACAAAACATGGCACAGACCCCCTGACCTCATGCCATGATTATAATAACGTTTTACACTTATCGATAATAAAATTGTTGTTTACATGATCATATACTCTAAATGTATAAAGAAACACTGCTTATATTTTCAAACTGGATTCTTATATATATTTTTTAAAAGCGTCTAAAGACTACACCGGATACATCAACTGTATTTATTCAGCAGGGATACCCAAATTTGTAGCGGTTGTAGCTGCACCTAACGGAAGCTGTGCTCGTTTATAAAATTAGGTTTTACAGCCTGTCCAACTTAAAGACAGTTCAAGTCTGTGGGGAAAAATATCTAGAAATCAGGAGTTTCAATACTTAAAGAGAGAATAAGGGCCCAGTTGGTGGCATACGCATTTGAATATAAGCAAATAAAAGCATGAGGCAGGGCATTGGTTTATGCTTTCATTGCATGTATTGGATGTGAAGCTTTTGTTTACTGCATTTGCTATGTTTATATTGGATCAACTCTTATTACAATTCTACTAATTTATTAGAAATACAGGTTTAAATAGTAGTTGTCTCGGTTTTTAGTGAAACAAAAATCAATGAACAGTCTACATATCCATCCATAGCAGATGGTAATTTGTATTCTTTACTCAATAGATTATGATGACTTGACACGCCAAAAGCATTGTTCAGTAGGCCACACTTCTTAAATAATTCACCTCTCTTCTTCATATGTCCCATGATCATGAGAAAGTTGTGTCTGCTAAAATATGTGTTAGACCTAGCAATGTGACAAGCTTGATAAAGAATGTTGTATCTCAAACATTGAACAACTAAACGCCCTTACCTAAATGAATATCTTTTTTTTTGATTCTTTCGAT
>JAWPHD010017134.1:0-46178 GCA_037043455.1 Cyrtodaria siliqua | reverse complement strand
TGACTCCGATGTAAATGGTCCAATCTGGATTAACAATCTGGTAAAGTTTCTTAAAGATCGGATGAAAGATGAAGGCCCTGTCGTCTTGAGGCAAAATATAGGATTTTTAACTAAATCAAGGGCCATAACTCCGCTATTACTGGTCCGATCTGGCTGGTCTTCGAAAATGTCCGAGCTTTCATTTATTATATAAACAATCTGGTAAAGTTTGGTAAAGATCAAATGAAAGATAAAGGCCCTATCGTCTTAACGAGTCAAAATATAGCATTTTTAACTAAATCAAGGGCCATAACTCCACTGTTAATGGTCCAATCTAGCTGGTCGTAGAAGTTGTCCGAGCTTTCATTTATTTAAACAATCTGGTAAAGTTTGGTAAAGATTGGATGAAAGAAGAAGGCCCTATTGTCTTAATGAGGCAAAATATAGCATTTTTAACTAAATCAAGGGCAATAACTCTGCTGTTAATGGTCCGATCTAGCTGGTTTTCGAACTTGTCCGAGCTTTCATTGATATTAACAATCTATGCAAGTGTGGTAAAGATCAAATAATAAATGAATGCGCTCGAGTGTTCACAAGGCAGAATATGGCATTTTTCAGAAAAAACAAGGGCCATAACTCTGGTGTTACTGACCCAATTTAGCTGATTTCCGAACTTGACAAAGCTGTCATTGGTATTAACAATCTGTGCAAGTTTAGTAACGATCAAATAATCAATGAAGGTATTAGAGAATTCACAAGGCAGAAGATAGCAATTTTCAGAAAAAACAAGGGCCATAACTCTGGTGTTACTGATCCGATTTGGCTGGTTTTCAAATTTGTCCGAGCTTTCATTGATATTAACAATCTGTGCAAGTTTGGTAAAGATCAAATAATAAATGAAGGTGCTAGAGTGTTCACAAGGCTTAATATGGCAATTTCAGCAAAACAAGGGCCATAACTCTGGTGAAATTTATCGGATCCTGCTGGTTTTCGAACTTGTCCGAGCTTTCATTGATATAAAGACACTGGCAAAGTTTCGTAAAGATTTGATTAATAATGAAGGCCCTAGAGTGTTCACAAGGCAAAAGTTAACAGACGGACGACGGACGGACGGACGGACGGACGGACGGACGACGGACAACTCACCATCCCATAAGCTCTGATGGCCTTCGGCCAGTAGAGCTAAAAAATATTCAAAAAATAAAATTCAAAAATAAAATTACTCAAAAAAAAAAAATATTCAAAAAAAAATATTCAAAAAAATAAAAAAACAAAATTTAAAATAAAAACAAATTAAATAAAAAAAAGAGAAATTTAAAAAAAAATAAAAAAAAAATTATATAAAAAAAGAAAGTCATACAATCTGCTAAAGGTTGGCAGAGATCAGATGCAAAATGAAGGCCCTATCATATGACGAGGCAAATTATACCATTTTTAACAAAATCAAGGGCCATAACTCCACTGTTACTGGTTCGATCTGGTTGGTTTTCGAACTTGACCAAGCTTTCATAGACATTAACAATCTGATAAAGTTTGGTACAGATCGGATGAAAAGTCTTAACGAGGCAAAATATATCATTTTGAACTAAATCAAGGGCCATAACACCACTGTTACTGGTCCGATATGGCTGGTTTTCGAACTTGTTCCAGCTTTCAACAACATTAACAATCTGATAAAGTTTGGTAAAGATCGGATGAACAATGAAGCCCCTATCGTCTTAACGAGGCAAAATATGGCATTTTTAACTAAATCAAGGGCCATAACTCCGCTTTTACTAATCTGATAAGGCTGGTTTTCGAACTTGTCCGAGCTTTCATTGATATTAACAATCTGATAAAGTTTGGTAAAGATCGGATGAACAATGAAGCCCCTATCGTCTTAACGAGGCAAAATATAGCATTTTTTAACTAAATCAAGGGCCATAACTCCGCCGTTACTGGTCCGATATGGCTGGTTTTCAAACTTGTTTGAGCTTGCAATGACATTAACAATCTGATAAAGATTGGTAAAGATCGGATGAACAATGAAGCCCCTATCATCTTTACAATGCAAAATATAGCATTTTTAACTAAATCAAGGGCCCTAACTCCACTGTTACTGGTCCGATATGGCTGGTTTTCAAACTTGTCTGAGCTTTCATTGATATTAACAATGTGGTAAAGTTTAGTAAAGATAGGATGAAAAACGAAGGCCCTATCGTCTTAACGAGGCAAAATATAGCATTTTTAACTAAATCAAGGACCATAACTCCGCTGTTACTGGTCCGATCTAGCTGGTTTTCAAATCTGTCCGAGCTTTCATTGATATTAACAATGTGGTACAGTTTGGTAAAGATAGAGGCATTGATAAAGAAAAATGAAGGCCCTATCGTCTTAACAAGGCAAAATACAGCAGTATAGCATTTTTAACTAAATCAAGGGCCATAACTCCGCTATTACTTGTCCGATCTGGCTGGTTTTCGAACTCATCTGAGCTTTCATTGATATTAACAACCTGTTAAAGTATGGTAAAGATCGGATGAAAAATGAAGGCCCTATCGTCTTAACGATACAACAGTTAACGCCGATGACGGACGACGGATGGACAACTCGGCATCCCATAAGCTCTGCTGGCTTTTGGCCAGTAGAGCTAAAAATGAGTATCAGGCACACATACAGACTTACAAACTAACGAACTGACACACATACACCTGGACGACACTGTTATCGCTATGTCGAGATCCATAAACAGGTTCAACAATAACTAACCCTGAACACAAAAGAACTATGATGCTTAGTCATGTCAATGAAGTGTTGCTGACGTCGATGTTATCCACTGACAATGTTCAACAAAGCAAAATATTTCTATTAAAATCATACACAAAATTAATAACAAGAAATCCGCGTATTCACATGTCTCGCCTAACAGGGGTGGGAATTTAATAAAAACAAGAGGCCCAAGTTGGCCTGTAGACACTCTACTGGTATGATGTGATTCAAAAACATAAACATGATAGAGGCCAACCCAAGAAACATGTTTCCTATATATAACTCTATGTAAACTTTTGGTGGCGGCCATTTTGAATATTTGACGACAATGAAAAACACACACTTGATAGAGGCCAACAACAGGAACAAGTATATGATATTTAACTAGAATGGAATAAGTGGTAATATGTTGTTTGATAAATGTCCTTAAATTTGACCTAAGTTTAGCCATGGTGGCCATCATGGATGACTGGAGGCCACAAAAAACACAAATCTGATGGGGACTAACCCAAAGATCATTGTGATTAAGTTTCATCAAAATCCTTCATACGGTTTCAGATTAGATGTCATTTTTAACGATTTCCTATAACTCTAGGTAAAATTTGGCTCGCAGAGGTGGCCATTTTGATTATTCAACGATAACGAAAAAACACAAACTTGATAGAGGCTAACCCCTGGAACATGTTTATGATATTTCACAATAATGGAATAAGTGGTTTTGGAGAAGATGTTGTTCGAAATTTCCTAAATTTTGACCTAATTTTAGCCATGGCGGCCATCTTGGATGATTGGCAGCCGTGTAAAACATAATTCTGATGGGGACTATCCTAAAGATCATTGTCAGGGTTTTCAATAAGAGCCGGCCGCCGGCCAAAATGACTGTTTCAAATGAGGTTTGGGCCGGCTCAATTCTCAGAAGAAAAAAAATATGATCGGCAATTCCGGTGATGGCGAAAACAATATTATTTTCCTTTGCATTCGTGTTGCATATTAACTTGTTCCAGTATGTAAACTACAATACCATTGGTCAAACCTTGGTCGATTCGTTATGATTGTCCAATCGCGAACTTGATAACATTTTATGGCATTTTATCACAGAACCTTGAGAAATATCGGGTAAAACAGTAACAAAAGGAAATATAAACGATTTTTTCACCCCAACTGTCGGAAGTAAGTAAAAAGCAGAACATTCCGGTGTTTGAGTTTACTATTAAATATGTTGATCGTGGTTTTCAAGAATGGTTTGTCGAGAGAGATACTTAGAGGTGTAAGGTACGAAACCTTTTGTTGATCTATTATATTATAATCTATCTCACAGAGAAGCGGAGGTGTATCATTAGAATAAATGATGTACCCCACCTAACCCTTTTCGTCATTCTGTCTTCAACGAAACTTTTGACCCGACACAAAACAAAATAATAAAAAGTGCCATATCTAGGGGAAGTTATGCCCAATTTTTTTTGAAATCGGACTGCCATTTTGGAGCTACTTTTAGGCATGCATGGGTAAGGGATGATATTTGCATGTAAGAGGAGGCCGAGGGAATGCTTTTTGAGATGGGCAACATACATGTCTCGTAGGTTTTTTTTCCGGGTCTCAAGTTTTTCAAGCGCAGCTAGTGCTGAAAAAAAATAAGCGTAAATGGAGTGTCTACAATAGAATTTGCAGCAACTCTGAGCACAAAAGTTTGGTTGAAGACAGAATGACGAATGATGCACCATCCCTTTTCCGTGAGATAGATTATAATATAATAGATCCACAAAAGGTTTCATACCTTTCCTCTAAGTATCTCTCTCGACAAACCATTCTCGAAAACCACGATCAATTTCGCCCGATCTCTGCTCAAAAACATACAAGTGATTTTTCCAATGCCTTTATTATAATTATTATCTAAAATTCTCTTTATCCAACTGATGTCAGTCCCTGTCAGGGTTGATATTAGCTGATCAGTCAGGGCTAATAAAGCTTATTTCTAAAGTCAATAAAAAAAGTCATGGCTCATCAAAGAACGCTGTATATATTTTTATCTGAAACAATTAGTTTTTAAAAGTTAAGTTCGCAGTTTTGTAGTCTGGATCGCAATAGGATAAGTATTGTCAAAAGACGTCCAACAAATATTTATTTAATCTGATATTAGCTTTTAAAAGGTAAAAAAAAAATCTGTTTTCTTAATATTGCCCATTTTAATGTGCTTAACAGTAAAAAAATATTGTTTTTACCCCCACTAGAATCGCTCAGAATGCAGGAAATCGCGTTTAGGTGAAAAAACATTTTCGGTAGGGCATGCCCCCTAACCCCACTAGAGTTCTTGGTGCCTCCTCAAAATATACACCGGCCTGCTCAATCAAAACTTATTAAAACCCCTGATTGTAATGAAGTTTCATCAAAATCCTCCAAGCGGTTTCAGAAAAGATGTTATTTTTAGCCTTTTCCTATATAACTCTATGTAAACTTTGGATTGCCGTGGCAGCCATTTTGAATAATCGACGATAACGAAAAACACAAACTTGATAGAGACTAACCCAAGGAATATGTTTATGATATTTCACAAGAATAGAATAAGTGGTTTCGGAGATGTTGTTTGAAATTTCCTTAAATTTGACCTAATTTCAGCCATGGCGGCCATCTTGGATGACTGGCAGCCGTGAAAAAACGAAATCTGAGATTCCTAAAGATCACTGTAATGAAGTTTCATCAAAACCCTTCAAGCGGTTTCAGAGAAGACGTTATTTTTAGCCTTTTCCTATATAACACTATGTAAACTTTGGGTCGCCGTGGTGGCCATTTTGATTATTCGACGATAAAGGAAAACAACAACTTGATAGAGGCCAACACACGGAACATGTATATGATATTTCACAAGAATAGAATAAGTGGTTTTGGAGATGTCGTTTGCAATTTCCTTAAATTTGACCTAGTTTTAGCCATGGTGGCCATCTTTGATGACTGGCAGCCGCAAAAAAACACAAATCTGAGAGGAACTATCTCAAAGATCATTGTGATTTAGTTTCATCAAAATCCTTCAAGCGGTTTTAGAGAAGATGTCATTTTTAATGTTTTCCTATATAACTCTATGTAAACTTTGGATCGCTGTGGCGGCTATTTTGATTATTCGACAATAACGAAAAACACAAACTTGATAGAGGCCAACCCAAGGAACATGTTTATGATATTTCACAAGAATGGAATAAGTGGTTTCGGAGATGTTATTTGAAGTTTCCTTAAATTTGACCTAGTTTTAGCCATGGTGGCCATCTTGGATGACTGGCGGCCATGAAAAACACATATCTGAGGGGCACTATCCTAAAGATCATTGTTATGAAGTTTCATCAAAATCCGTCAAGCGGTTTCAAAGATGTCATTTTTAGCCTTTTCCTATATAACACTATGTAAACTCTGAGTCGCCATGGCGGCCATTTTGATTATTCGACAATAACAAAAAACACAAACTTGATAGAGGCCAACCCAAGGAACATGTTTACGGTATTTCACAATAATGGAATAAGTGGTTTCGGAGAAGATGTTGTTTGAAATTTCCTTAATTTTGACCTAATTTTAGCCATGGCGGCCATCTTGGATGATTGGCAGCCGTGAAAAACATAATTCTGATGGGGACTATCCTAAAGATCATTGTCAGGGTTTTCAATAAGAGCCGGCCGCTGGCCAAAATGACTGTTTCAAATGAGGTTTGGGCCGACTCAAATCTCCGAAGAAAAAAAATAAAATCCGGCAATTCTGGTGGAATAAGTGGTTTCGGAGATGTCGATTGAAAATTCCTTAAATTGACCTAGTTTTAGCCATGGTGGCCACTTGGACGACTGGCGGCCATGAAAAGCATAAATCTGAGAGGGGCCCTCCGAAGTAACATTGTGATGAAGTTTCATTAAAATCCTTCAAGCGGTTTCGGAGGAGATGTCGATTTTATAAAATTGCTAACAGACGGACAGACAGACAGAAAGACAGACGGACGAAAAGTGATCCCATAAGCCTGGCTTTTGGCCAGTAGAGCTAATAAACAAGAGACCTAAAAGGGCATGTGGATACTCTACTGGCTAAAATAGCTCTTATATCAAGGGTTGTTGTCATAAAATTTAACAGTAACACGGCGATGATATGCGTAACTAGGCTTGGCTCTCGTCATCCCCGCCAAGATTCACTGAAATCCAGCCAGGAGTTCAGAAGAGACTAGTCTGGACAAAGTTTGTGCCTTCGGCCAGTAGAGCGAAAAAAGAATTACAGCAAACAATAACTGAACATACACCAAAAGCAATTTAACCATTCTTTGACAAGAAACAGGAAGATTTTTAAGCTAAGGCTTACAGTTTGTACCCTCTAGGCAAAGTGTGCACTTACGTCTAGTTTAACATATGTAACTGAATGTTTTTGATTGCAGTTTTATTAAATGTTTCACCCATCTTGATAGATTATTTAAAAAAATATATAAAAAAAAAAAAAATCAACAATGGGTGATATAGAGGGACAATAAGGTTATCAGTTGTTATATGTATATGAAGTTTGGGAACAACCCATTCAAAACTGTTTGAGAAATTCAAGTAATAAAAATGTGTTACGGGATGCGACAGGACAAAAATGTGTTACTATGTTAATCTGGGACCTGGCACAACGTTAACGACAATCTGATTCCTATATAGCCCCTACTTCACGTTGTGAAAGCAAGGGTAAAAATGTTGACTGCCTGACATGACTATTTGCTACCCAAGACACATAATTTCACCAGACGGCAATGCTTATTTCTGTTTATTTCGTGACCGACTGATAACAACTGTCATGTCACAATGTCAATGACATCATAGATGACCATGAGATATTAATCTAGCAGTTTAACAGTAATAGCCACGCCATGTGAAATAAATATTTCCTACTAACTTCTTGGAGTCGTCGGCACTGGACTGGGATTTCACGTCCTCGGGTATGGCACTCTCACTTTCACTGCGATTGTGGTCCTTCAGGTTAAACTTGTCAGTGGATCTACTCTGGCGAACTCTCGCTGCTCGCCGTCTTTATACTTTCTTTAATGCTCGTGTAGAGGGATTCATCACGTGCCGTGGATATATTCTCCGACACAACTGTGCTGTCCTGGGTGGCGGATGCTGCAGTTCTGGTGGTGGAATCTACAAGACAAGTCAGAAGTTGTTTACTAGATTTCATGATAGAAAGGCAGCCAATTGGCATGTTATGGCCCTTTAACAGCTCTGAAAAGTTTTTAGGAAAATGTGAACCAGATTTGAATGGCTGATAAATATTGCCAAACTACATACATTATGACATCATAGCATTCATCATGCCATCCTTTTATAATTTCCTGTTTTCCGACCCAGGATTTCACATTAAGGAGATTGTAGGTAGATTTTGTTTAAATCCTCATGAAATTAAAGAAAATATAAATGACAAAAACAAGAGAAACAAGAAATGTCACAGGAAGTGACAAATGCCCCTGAAGTGACCTGTAAGTGTGACTTTGACCTTGGAGCAATATGAAACCAACAGATATATTTAAAAAAAAAATAAAAAAAAAATCAAACAACCAATAAAAAAAAAATAAAAAAAAAAAAAATAAAAAAAATAATAATAATAAAATGAAATAAAATTAAAAAAAAAAAAAAAAATTAACATTTTTTTTTAATTTTTTTTTTTAAAAATTTAATTTTTTTTCCAGCACGACGTCTTGTTGTGGTGAGCAAAATGTGCGAAGTCGTTTGAAAGATTGTTGTTTATTGTCCGAGTTATGAAGCGGAGACGATTGTATAGACGAACGGATTTTGAACTTTGATCTCTAAGTGTGACCTTGACCTTGGAGCCACGGACCTTGATTTTGTGCGCAACACGTCGTCTTGTAGTGGTGAGCAATTGTGCAAAGTTATTTGAAAATCCATCCATTATTGTCAGAGTTATGAAGCGGACACGACTGTACAGACGAACGGATTTTGACGTTTGACCGCTAAGTGTGACCTTGACTTTGGAGCCATGGACCTGTTTTTTTTGTGCGCGACACGTCGTCTTGTTGTGCAAAGTTATTTGAAAATCCGTCCATTATTGTCAGAGTTATGAAGCGGACTCGAGTGTACAGACGAATGGACAGACAGTGCGATTACTATATGCCACCCTTTGGGGGCATAAAAATGTCAAGGGGCCGTAACTCCATCAAAAATCACCGCACCGCAAAAAAATGCAATAGGCACAGCAATGCTTCCTGCTAACACGGCGTTAACACCAAAAAAAATAAAATCAAGAAATGTCATAGTGACAGACCTGTAGGTGTGACCTTGACCTTCGAGCAATATGAAACCAACAGATATATTTAAAAAAAACTTTAAAAAAAATAATCAATCAAACAAACAATAAAAATCAAATCAAATCAAATTCAAAAAAAAAAATAAAAAAATAAAAAAAAATCGCGACACGTTGTGGTGAGCAATTGTGCGAAGTTATTTGAAAATCCGTCCATTATTGTCAGAGTTACGAAGCGGACACGAGTGTACAGACGAACGGACAGACAGTGCGATTACTATATGCCACCCTTCGGGGGCATAAAAAGATTGCTATAAAAACATATGGGTAGAGCCCACATTTGTGGGTAGAGAAACAGCAAACCAATATTGGTTTATGGTGGACCCTAGGCAAAACTTCGAAGTGTAAATACATCATACTAAATGTTTGAAATAAATGTATTTTACAAAATATATTCTGGTAATATTTAAGGTGAGGAAATATATAAAATATAATAAAAATATAGTTTTGCACTAAAAAAGTCATATGGGCTATAGACCAAGAGAAATTTGTTCATTATATGCAGGTTTTTCTCTCGTTCCAGTTATTTATATGTAAGTATAGATTAGGTCTCCTTCAATGATTCCTTCTTTATTGTTACCTTTCGTTGTTGTACCATTATCCTTTTTACTGGACACCAAAACCTTGGCATCTGTCTCATCCCTGGCAGTGACCACTCCCGACTGTGACATCACGGTGGACTGCGACATCGCCGCGAACTGCGACATCGCGGCAAACGGCGCTGGCTCCTTGTCCTTCTTCCACACCTTGAGGGCTTTCTTCTCCAGTTTAAATACATGACTCTCTTCCTGGTCCAGCATCTTCTTCCACTTGAGCAGTTCCACGGCATTCTTCCGTCTTGAGCAGTTCCACGGCATTCTTCCGTCTGTCCATCAGTTTGTACTGTCTCTGTGTCAGGTACCTGTGGTGCAATATTAAAATATAACGCTACTTCCATAAAACCTTGAAGTAAGAATGGATTAAATCGAATTGTTAAACAGGTCATCAACCCATTGTATAGGTAATTTCAATTTGTCTCAGACAGCCGAAGGATAATTATAGGTTATTAGATTTGTATTGGGATATATGCACGAGTTCTTTAGGAGCACAATATTTATGTGCTAAAGAACGAGTGCATATATCCCAATATAAATCTAATAACCTTTTCATTGCATACACATTTTTAAATTAGAACAATAAATTAGGTTGTAACATTTGTTTTACATCAGAAACATTGATTTGAAACAAAAATAATGTCATTATATATTGTGAATTTTCACAACGAAATCAACATTGTTTACATCACGTGACATACTTTCTTTGACATGGACAGAAAACTGCACCAATCGGGAACGAGTCAATATGTCTTGAGCAAATATTGACGTTTCCTGATACATTGAAAGTAAACGGAGTGTGTAAATGCATATGCAATAAATAGGAATCCAGCAACTTGACCTACTCTGACTATCGATTCTTATGACTATGTGCTCGCAGGATAGATAATGATACACAGGACCGTCTGCTTTAGGTCCCCATTTGATGGACGATATTAGGTGAAGTGTCTTGCCTAAGAACACATCGTGGTAACCCAGTGGCGCCAGAGAGGCTTGAGCCCTTGACCTCTGGAATGAACATGCTACCCATTATACAACCACGGACCCAGGAAGGAATATAATTCAAATATTGGCTCAAATAAGACATTTTAACCGCTTAATACAGTCCTTTTCAAAAGTTGTTGAATTTGTAGTTATTTTTCACATTACTGTCAAAAGCATTATTCTGACGTTCGTTTTCCTTCGTTTAAACTGAGGCATCTTTCTGGTATCATTTTTTGTTTGTTGGTTGCCTGAATGTTGTTTAATTTTCGGTAAATTAGACAGTTTTAATTTTAGGCTATATATGCCTGTTGATTTTTTAGTGGTAGTGGCAGACCACCCATTTTTTCTAGATATATAATTTTATACGCCTTGTTTACAGAGTAGCGCTGTAATTCTTGCACAACGTAAGGATGACTACAGAATAGAGCATACCCTTCATCGAGATGTATTTTCTTGTACTTCTCCACATTTCTACTGTCGGTTTTGGACTTCTTGCTACCTATCTTAGGTTCTGTGTAGATCTCCGAGTCCGACTTGTATGTCTTCCTCTGGGTCCTCTCCATGTCTGAGGCCTCGTCAATCTGGGAAATGATTATAGAATGAAGATTGTTAAGGACTGATACCCTGCAACACAATCTGGTGATGGAGCCCAGTAAAACTTAACAAGAGCTATCGAACAGCGTGCTCGACCATCGAAAAAGAAATAAGCTAAACAAGAGATCAATGACCTTGAAGCTCTACTGATTGATTTTGATTTCAGGAAGTAGTCGCTACAGACTTGTTTTTTTGAAAATCTATATTTAACCGTGGCGGCCATCTTGAATTTCCGGCCGACCTGAAATTTTGCTAGGATCAATTAGACATTAAGAGCAACATTCCTGTGAAGTTTCATGAAAATCCGTCAAGTTGTTTCAGAGGAGTAGTCGCTACAAGTTTTCATTATATAACTCTATGTAAACAAAGATAGCCGCTGGTAGCCATGTTTAACGTCGAATCAAAACGATTTTCGACAAGGACCAACATCATGTCATACTGATCATTTTAGAAAAAGTCCAATATCAATATCTCTTATAGTTTTGAAGAAGTAGTCGCTACAAACTTATTTATTTTAAATCTATTTTTAGCTGTGGCGGCCATCTTGAATTTCCGGCCGACCTGAAATTTTTCTAGGATCAACTAGACATCAAGAGCAACATTCCTGTGAAGTTTCATGAACATCCGTCAAGTAGTTTCAGAGGAGTAGTCGCTACAAGATTTTACTATATAACTCTATGTAACCAAAGATGGCCACTGGCAGCCATGTTTAACGTCGAATCAAAATAATTTTCCACAAGGATCAACATCATGTCATGCTGATCATTTTAGAAAAAGTCCCATATCAATATCACTTATAGTTTTCAAGAAGTAGTCGCTACAAACTTATTTTTTAAAAATCTATTTTTAGCTGTGACGGCCATCTTGAATTTCTGGCAGATCTGAACTTTTGCTAGGATCAATTAGACATCAAGAGCAACATTCCTGTAAAGTTTCATGACAATCCGTCAAGTAGTTTCAGAGGAGTAGTCGCTACAAGTTTTTACTATATAACTCTATGTAAACAAAGATGGCCGCTGGCAGCCATGTTTAACGTTGAATCAAAACGATTTTTGACAAGGATCAACATCATGTCATGCTGATCATTTTAGAAAAAGTCCCATATCAATATCATTTATAGTTTTTTAGAAGTAGTCGCTACAAACTTGTATTTTAAAACTCTATTTTTAGCTTTGGCGGCCATCTTGGATTTCACATCAACATGAATTTTTGCTAGGATCAACTAGACTTTATGGGCAACATTTCTGTAAAGTTTCATGAATATCCATCCAGTAGTTTCAGAGGAGTTGTCGCTACAAATAAAAGTTTACGGACAGACAGACGGACAGACGGACGACGGACGCTGCACCACGGCATAAGCTCTGCTGATCTCTGATCAGTAGAGCTAAAAAGGGGCATAATTCTGCTAAAATTCGTAACATAAGAGTTATGGCACTTGTCTGCACAAATTCCTTTTATGAAATTGAATATAATAATTATGTATAAAGTTTCACTGAATTCCTTAAAGCGGTTTCTGAGATGTGGGCTTAAAAAGGTTAACCGAGGCCGACGCCGGGGCGAGTAGAATAGCTTTCATTTTTTTCAAATGCTCGAGCTAAAAAGTGTAGAGATGAAGGAATAAAAGACATTTAAGATGTGCTTAAGCTGATCTGTCTGCTCTTTGTGAGTTGTAAAAGGGCAATGGAGGCATCGAGATCCTTTGAGACTTCGCTTCTATTTTAAGTAAGTTTTTTCAGTAAAACTTTAAAGATGTTTGTTAAATGGAGCTCTGTTGAGATTCTTTGAGTCTTTGCTTCTATTAAAAGTAGACAATTTTTTCAAATCGAGACATTTGGAGGACTGTACATGAGTTCGACTATTTGACAAATTAGTTGTATCTAAAAGACTAACAACATGCAAATTAGGTATCTAAGGACAATCCTTACAATATAGATTGTTAACAGAGTAACTAAATGTTCCTGTATTTCACTTACAGAGCTCAGACCTCGGCCTCGGTGTGAACTTCATTTGGACGCCCCAGTTTACCTCCCAGCTGTGCCTCCGCCTTCTTGGGCTGCGTCTGTGTGATAGGAATTTTATTATCAAAATGCATCATCATTACGTAGTCCGAGTATTAACTTTCATACCCCATCTTACCCCTTCTCCAAGAAGCGAAAAACGGGGTTGGCTGGGGAATGAAATATAACCTTAATTTCGGCTTAAACAAATTGCATATTGTAAAATATAAACATTTAATAGGTACTTTTAAACAGGTTATCGCATTGTTTCAGTAAAAAAATGTATTTAAACTTCTTTTATTGTCGATTATGCTAATATAGGCTTTCCCATCGCTTAATGGAATAAAGGCGGGACCACGTAGTGTATAAAACACAAAACTTTAACATATCACTAAACAGTACTGTGTTTCCTATCTTACTGTTAGGCCATCCTGACACAGATTTCCTCAGTGATTTAGGTAGTTAGATTAGGTGATACCTTTTTCATTCAATGTTATGAAACTGAAGACAAGTAGCACCAATAGTGACTATACATTTAACATTTTAACTGAAAAATCTTTTGTCAAGAAGGGAGATAATTCAGGTAAAATACATGTCAGAGTATGTCAGAGTTATGGTTATTGTCAAATAACAACGTGTAATCATAATAGGTTTCTGCGTTAAGGCATGCTAACTGCTATCCCTTGTTACATGCATATTTTGTTTGCCATAGCTATTACAAGCACTTTACAGTATTTAGGAAACTAAAGAAGCATTATTTATTTAATATGACTGTATAAACCCTGAACTCTGCCTTTACCTGGGTTAATGAACTCAAGCTGTAGTACTCAATGAGCTGAAGCTTATACTTAAGCCAGAACTTCTTTGAAATTTGGTGACATCAGTATTTTTTTATTTATTTTTTTTGAATGATTTTTTAAGTCATTTTTTGCACATTTTAGGCCATATATGATGATAACATTGTTTTGTGGTAAAGGAAGACCAGTTACACTGACCTACTTATTATACAGACTGACCTACTTATTATAGAAACGTACTGCTGGCATATAGGTGGACATTTAAGTCTTGTGAAACTTGTGAAACTTGTGAAACTTAATAGCTGTATGGCTTTTGGTACTTTTCAGGAACATGCTGCCGTCATGCAGATGTATGTTTGAAAGGTGTATGGCCGCGAGAAAAGTGGTGCAAAAAGCAGGTCAAGGTCATTCACTTTGACCTACTTTTTGTAGTAAACTACTGCTGTCCTATAGATTGTGTATGCAGTTTAACAGCTGTATGGCCTGGTCCTAATTAGATTGTGTATGCAGTTTAACAGCTGTATGGCCTGGTCCTAATTAGATTGAGATCATAGCTTTAAAGAGCTGTAGTTATCGAATTAGAATAATTTGTCCAAAATATAATTTCATATGCAAGTCGACAAGGCCATAACTAAATCAAGGACCATAACTCCGCTGTTACTGGTCCGATCTGACTGGTTTTCGAACTTGACCGAGGTTTCATTGATATTAACAATCTGATAAAGTTTGGATAAAGATTGGATGAAAAATGAAGGCCTTATCGTCTTAACGAGGCAAAATATAACATTTTGAACTAAATCAAGGGCATTAACTCCCCTGTTACTGGTCCGATATGGCTGCTTTTTGAACTTGTCCGAGCTTTCATTGATATTAACAATGTGGTAAAGTTTGGTAAAGATAGGATGAAAAATGAAGACCCTATCGTCTCGTGGCAAAATATAGCATTTTGAACTAAATCAAGGGCCATAACTCCGCTGTTACTGGTCTGATATGAATGGTTTTTGAACTGTCCGAGCTTTCATTGTTATTAACGTAAAGTTTGGTAAAGATAGGATGAACAATGAAGCCCCTATCGTCTTAATGAGGCAAAATATAGCATTTTTAACTAAATCAAGGGCCACAACTCCGCTGTTACTGGTCCGATCCGGCTGGTTTTCGAACTTGTCCGAGCTTTCATTGATATTAACAATGTGATAAAGTTTGGTAAAGATAGGAAAAACAAGAGGCCCAAGAGGGCCTGTGGACGCTCTACTGGCTCTAAAGTTTATGTATAAGGGGCCATAACTCTTTCAAATATCGTTCAACCACATCGCGAACCGGACTGGAAAATTGTTTTATGTGGGATCCCTAATGCTACAAAGTAGGGATTCCAGTTTGATCCCAGACTAAAAATGTTATTGTCGAACCCTGAAAATTATTGCAATTATGAAAGACTGGTTAGGTTGTAATATTGTGGAAATATTGTGTAATATTGTGAAAGATATAACATTGTTACTAGGCGTTTATAGCGATTTTCTAAGTGAAAAATTAAATAAACAATCTCCTGTTGCAGACGATGTCAATGCACAGCACGTCTTCAGTGATGAAGAAATGTTGAAACTTAATACAAGTACCCTGTTTGCAATTTGTGTATCTTGTAAAAAAAAAAATTTGTACAAAGACAGGTCGTGTCACAAACACTTAATGTTCTGTGATTTAAACAAGCTAGTAGCCTAGTATCAGTAGGAACGCCACGGACCTATAACATATCAGTTCTGTTCGCATTTTAACTCCGCGAACATGGACTATTTCTTTGTATTTTACGGACTATTTTACGAATTTTCAACTAAAACAGACGCTATTTTTTTACACCCGAAATTGGGCGCCCTACATCGGCGAGCACTACGGGTACCTATGGAGTCTAACAACACGCGTACAGTGTTTCATACCGTAGATTATGTAAAAACTAATACCTTACCGGACGAAATAACGTCCCATTATGTGTCAACACGATGCAGTGTTGGTGACTGACAGGTCACCGTGACATAACTTGACACGTGAAATTGACATGTTGTTGCAAGTTGGATTTGGGATTATTGTCTGCTGCTGGAGGTCCATGATCAAGGTATTTGTTTTGTCATTAAAATGTGTTTGTTAATAAACAGTACACACCCCTTTTAGATCGTGCATATTTAGACATTGGCCAAATACAGTGCCTAAAAAAGTAGTGTATAGTGTATAATAGAAAGTTCATAATCACTATAAGTGTTTTTCGTGTACTCCGATCTTTCCAGTAACTGGATGTACTGTAAACTGTAGAACGTTTCGTGGAATAAAACAATTGCTAGTAGAAATGCTATCAATGTCCCCCGCACCCCGCCCCCACCCAAGTACGGTAGATGGGGGTGTGGGGGTAGATGGAGCTTGCATACCGAAAACAAGGAGGGGGTAAGAAAACTAGAAACCCCCTCCACCCCCACCCCTCAGATGCATGAATGTAAATAGTTAGCGTTGTCTCTATATCGTTATGTTATCCCCATTTTCTCGCACATTCGTGAATACATAACCCGATACAACTACCATTGAAACAATGTAATCTGCCATAGACATTTGACTGAAATCGGTCAGATTCATATTTATGTACAGTAAAGTTTTGAGGCAAGGAAGTGATTTTGAATTTACATTTATTTACATTCTGTTGCGAAAAAAAGAACGCAATTTCGAGAAAGTATAACCCGATACAACTACCATTGAAACAATGTAATCTGCCATAGACATTTGACTGAAATCGGTCAGATTCATATTTATGTACAGTAAAGTTTTGAGGCAAGGAAGTGATTTTGAATTTACATTTATTTACATTCTGTTGCGAAAAAAACAACGCAATTTCGAGAAAGTACATTTCACTTAAAAGCCTTTAAGGCGGTGTAGCTACTACGCTTGCCTCCAGTGTCTCTCAAAAGAAATGACTATTCCATGGGCTGGAAATATGCTGTGAAAGTGGAACAATGTTTTTAATGGATCTCCAGTTGGGCTACATTATATTTTACATGTATAATGAATGATGAGAGATGTTTTTATTACATTAACAGTGTTATTGAGCACAAGTAGTATTCATGCTTTATTCAATTTAGTTATTTTATCTTTTCTTTTTTAAATATGTTACATTATGTATAACAAAGGATAAACTATGTCTGTTTGATCATTGACATTGGATTGATGTTGTTTTCAAAGAGGTCTCAAATGTGAATCGTGCCCTTGAGCAGCTCTAAGTGAATTGATACTGACGACTTCAGAATGTCAAGCCGTATTAAATGCCATTGGATCATATGGAGGTAAGAGCCTTTTTAAAAATTGTTTGCACTTGTGTAGTTCTTTATATGGAGCTTGTGTTATGCTTGCACGGTGCTGTTCAAAGTTAGAGTAAAAATATTTCAGTGATAGTGCAGCGTGATTGTCATATGAGCTCGTGTAAACTACATGTACTGGATACATGCGAAAACAAGTTGTGTTAAAGGGACACTAGGCAGTCTTTATTTGTTTAAAACTTATGGAGTTCGGTTAATTTTTCTGCATAGTTTGCATTTGTGCATCATTAATATTATTTATTAGAATAGTTCAGAAGAAATTGTTTTACACATTACTTACTGTTGATAATAGTGCACCTATAATAATTTATTTAACTTTTAATGCAAGCAGGTTTAAATTTAACATGTTACCAGGTTAACAAATGGAGATGCTAATGTTAAAGCTTGATAAATACTTCAAGATTGCCGTGTGTCCCTTTAACATCATCTAATTGGTCTATGTGATGGGTCCTCAATTTATTAAAGGAACACAGAGCAAATTTCCAATCTTGTGTCTGTTTTACACATTTTCACATCAGAACAGACCACACATCTACAAAAGTGTCTTCACAACTGCCCTATTTAATCATGTTTTATTTCTAAAACTAGGGGCATCACCAGGTTTTGAGAGAGAAAATAAATAGTTGTATATTAATGTTTTCTCCCCATGTAAAATGACCTTACTAAGTCATTAAAGTAAAATATCCTATGAACAAAACGTGTAAAATTTAACAATTTTAGATTTTTGGCCAGACTTGTATTTTATTCCCCTTCTAGTAAAAATGGCTTATAGAATATTGCACCCTCTGTCAGATTTAACTTTCCTTATAATAGATTCTTGCTGTACTGTTGGGTGAAACATACATTAAAATGGTTCTATAATCATGTCAGTTCAATCATATACTCGTATGATACACAATATAATATGTATTGACCCTTTACTTGATGTGCCATTTACTCAGTTTTGGTCAAGGGACGTTTATAGCATATCGGCTTTGAATCCAGTGAACACGGATTCAATTCTTACTGGCGCCACTGGGTTACTTCGATGTGTCCTGCTAGCCTCGTTCGTCTGATGGGAACGTAAACCGGGTGGTCCTGTGTATCGGAGTCTGTCCTCCCTCCAAGCACGTTAAAGAACCATAGGTATCTAATCGGTAGTAAGCGTAGGGCAGGGTTCCTGGATGCCTATGTATCTTTCCTCCTCTCTTTCGGGCGGTTCGAAATAACCTAAACAACGTGTTGATGAGGCGTTAAACAATAATTAAATTTTAAACTGTCCCATTCCCCTAAATATGCCCTAGATCCCTCTCGCAACACCTGATTCAAATTGAATACTCTGCTCGACTTATATTAACTTTTTATTCTATGTCTTTCTTTTCTTTCAGCCTGCACGTCATGTGGAAGAAGACTCCATGTACACCACTGGCCAGAGTCAATGCTGACGTTTATGTTCGCTCAATTATTTGCTTAATAAAGTATACATATGAACTAAAATATTGTCTTTATAATTATGTCTTCCACCACAAAGTGGTAGGTGAGACAGATTAGATTTGGCCTTTCCGTTCGTCTGTCACAAATCTTGTCTGCGCTACTTGTTGGATTTTGACGAAACTTTGTACAAACTCTTTATTACTTTCTCTGAAGCTAATTTCATAAAACTTTATACTTTAAATGCCTTTGGTGAAATGATAATCCCTGTTTATTTTGAAGTCAGTAGTTGAAAGGTCCGTCACCATGACCGGAAAATGAAAAGTATTGCCCACACAGTTTTTCCTCTTACCTAAAGCAAATTTCATGAAACTTCATTGTTGGACAGTGGAAAGAGGATGATCGTTTTTTTTTTAGGTAAAAGGTCAAGTTCCCTGCAGACATCCACTATCCAAGGATAAGCATATGTTACAACACACGTTATAATATTAATGGTATAATATATGAATATTTTCTTGCACAATGTTGAATCCAGTAAAACAAGTGGTTTTGTTCACCGATACTGTCGCCTGTGAACCAAACCACTTGTTGTTAAATTACAGGATTCAACAGTGTGTAAGACATATTCCGATCATCCATTTTTTTTTTAAATCATAAATTAAAAAATATATATATTAAAACAAACAAAACATGCTATTTGATGAAAACAGATGTATTCAAATTTTCAAAATAGCAATATTCGCAGAATATAGTAGATTTCAACTGCTGAAAACAAACATGTATTTTTTTTCCAGGAAATAATACTTCTATGAATATAGTATATATGTTCAGGGAAATGTTTAATATGTCTGTTTTCAAATACTACAAATCGTAACGCACCGCACATGTATATTCAGTATTTACTTTCAATATAGTAGTGAGTATGACTGCGTTCTGGGACCATATAAATATAAAAGAATAATATATATAAATATATATATATATATATATAACTATATATGCCCTATAAATATAAACGACCCGCACTTTTTGGAATCACGCGTACAGTGTTTCACAACACCACAAATCTGGCAAGTGCTCCATTGACACAATGTCATGTCCACGTTTATGTTATGAAATCTTCGAGTCTACACATAATCATGTTTGTTACCGACAGTAGCATGTATGTTACTCGTCAGTCATTTATTTACTTGGTTAAAGGGACACATGCCAATCTTGCTTTCTTTAAAACTCGAGTCGCCCCCTCAGTTTTAAACGAACAGTTAAAAGAATATACATCTTTCTGCCTGTTAAACTTATATTAGTTTATCGCTTTTTCTGATTTCGAAAATTAACTCTGCAACGTATGTTGCCGCCATCATGATTTCATTTTCCGATATACCGTTGCAACATTGTTTGTTAAAATAAATTGGCCACTCTGACATAAACCCAAAGCATGTATAGATAAAAAATTTAGTGTAAAATACATGAACACATACATTTTAAATATATGTGTTTACATAACGAAATTATTTAACTGTTTCTGTAGCCGATCGTCTTTCCTTAATGAATATGAATGTTGCTGTCTTTGGGTCGGACGGTCCTGTTACTTAATTAGTACTTGTCTCCGTTTATTGAAATTCTACATATATACAGAGGAGAGATGTATCTATATGATTTTGTTATTATGCTCGCTTCTAAAATGACGAAATAAATCGATTTGAATAAAAGGCGCATTCTCAGCAATACACAACGTATTGTGTGTACGGGTTGGAGGGGGGAAACCCACGGGGTTGGAGGGATACTACCGTAATGTTGCTCTCATAAATACTGTTAACATACTACATCAATAATATAACAACTACTGAACAATGCTGAAATCGATTTATCTTTATAAATGAATTCATAATTCCACAATTTTATTCCGTGCGAAGATCGATTTGGAACGTCGATTCGGCGTATTTAAACGATTACGGTGTACTTTGTTAATTTTCGGGGGAAAAAAGTACTTGCCTCCGATTTTTTTTATATTTTACATATCTACTGAGGAAAGATGTATTTACGCGTACATGCTTTTGTTTTTTTCTCTCGCTTCTAAAATGATGAAATAAATCAAATTTGATTAAAACTGTGCATTAGCAGCCTAATCAATACGGTATGGAGGGTGGTGGGGGTGGAATGAGGGGCGGGGCTGCAGGGATACTACCGTAATGGTGTCCTTGAGAAAAACGGTGAACATTCTACTCAAATAATTTATTAAATACAGAACAAGGTTGAAATCAATATATCTCTTAAAAAGGATTTCACAATTTCATGGTTTTATATCCCGCGTGTACATTAACTTCGAAAGGCGATTGTTCATATTTTAGCTAACACGGTGTACTTTGTTAATTTTGGGGAAAAAAAAGTACTTTTTTCTGATTGACTTTAAATTTTGGGTTTTAATAGTAGACATGTAAATGAACACTTTCGTGAAAAAAAATTCATTCTCGCTGTTAAAACTCAATTTTTTTGCATTTTTTTCGGATTCAGAAAATTAGCACTGCAACATATATTTTCACAATCCTCATTTCCTTTCCCGACGTACCGTTACAATTTTGTTTGTTAAAACCTATTCTGAGCACTCCGGCATAAACCAAAAGCATGTATACATCAGAAATTTAATCTGGAATGCATGAATACATACATTTGAAATATATGTATTGAAATAATGGAATTATTTCATTTATTGTGTACCCGGTCGCGTCTGTAAATGTATATGCATTATGCCGTCTTTGAGTCCGTGGGTCATGTTAGTTAATTTTGGGGAAAAAAAAGTACTTGTCTCCGATTTCATTAAAAATTTGCATATCGACAGAGGAAAGATTTATCTACGCGTACATGCATCTGTTCGACCAATGTAGTTTGTGAATATTATTACTTTAACAACGATCTGTGATGGTGTTTTGTTATAATCACAGTTTATAAATAAGAGGTGAAGAAATCTGACCAGTGACAATTTTCCCGATAATGTCATTTTGTTATCGATTTTATCACGTGACCTTGTTTGATAAATATTCCTACGCCATAGGGCTGGCGTTCCTACTGGTATGACCCAGACATCTAAGAAGTAGTGGTTTATTATGTATCTATATTATCCTCTGTTGCAGTTAAAATATTTTGTTTTACATGTATTTATACAAGAAATACAGTGCTTTGGTGGGTATAGAATCACTTGGGTTAAACGTCTAATTTCAAAATGAAAGGAAAATGTTTATTTAATTTCTGATTTAGATTTACCCTTTTAGTTGTATGATAGCAACATTTCTAAAATTATTGTCCTAAAACTGTGATTTTTTAATAGGCTTTTTTTGCACCAATATTTACATAATTTCATTTCATCCTTAAAAGTGCCAAACTTCAACAAGTTACCTTAATTGATGATTGCATTTTGACTTTTGTCCCTTACATTTGTTAAAACAGTAAATATTTGAAGATATATCATATAAGCATACATTTATTCAACGGTGAAATTATTTGGGACATTTTTCCATGCAAAATATATCACTACGAGCAACACCTCTCAGAAAAAATGATTCTATTCTACCTGAATGAAGTGTGTTTTTGAAACGAAAAAATTCATACTGTCACAATAAACTCATAAATAAATATAAAATAAATAAATTTCACCCACTGCCCCCATTTTTAAATAAATTTGGGTGATAAACTAGCAATTAATTTATTATGGCCTAAAGGAATCTGTTTGTAAGAGTAGGACAGCGGATTTATATGTAGCCTATCTCTTTCTCTGCAACAGTTCTAAAATAACCTATAATGTGGTGATGAGACATTGAACATTCAATTGCCTGGTTGAGTATTAACTTGTATTACCTAGGCCTATCTTCAGGTTGATGGGCATCCTACATTTCAAACACTTCTTCATCTTGATGCAACAGTCATGGCAGACGACAACATGCTGACACGGCTGGAATGTTATACAGGCCAGTTGTTCTGAGCACACCTCACACATGTTGACGTCTTTTGCACCAGAATGAGGATCTGTACGTCGACTGAAAATACCAAGTGACCAGTTGGTTAATTTAACATGAACAAAGATAATGAAAATAAGGTTAACACTGTGAGGATGACAACACTGTGAGGATGGCAACACTGTAAGGATGACAACACTGTGAGGATGATGACAACACTGTAAGGATGGCAACACTGTGAGGATGACAACACTGTGAGGATTACAACACTTTAAGGATGGCAACACTGTGAGGATGATGACAACACTGTGAGGATGACAACACTGTGAGGATGATAACACTGTGAGGATGGCAACACTGTGAGGATGACAACACTGTGAGGATGACAACACTGTAAGGATGACAACACTGTGAGGATTACAACACTGTGAGGATGACAACACTGTGAGGATGGCAACACTGTGAGGATGACAACACTGTGAGGATGGCAACACTGTGAGGATTACAACACTTTAAGGATGGCAACACTGTGATGATGACAACACTGTGAGGATGACAACACTGTGATGATGACAACACTGTGAGGATGATGGCAACACTGTGAGGATGACAACACTGTGAGGATGATGACAACACTGTGAGGATGACAACACTGTGAGGATTACAACACAGTAAGGATGGCAGAACTGTGTGGATGGCAAAACTGAAAGGATGGCAACACTGTGAGGATGAAAACACTGTGAGGATGGCAGCTGACTTGTATTATTTTGATATATAGTACAACTTTGATCATTTCACACCAATATCATCCCACAGTCATGTGTATGGTTGTTTGACTGATGGTTAAGGTCATTTTCAGCACATTTTATTAACCGAACATGAAAGCAATTTCTTTTGACATTTGACCTCTAAGTGTGACCTTGACCTTGAATATATAGACAACATGACTGGTGTTTTACCGGTAAGCTGTATTCGTGAGAGGGAAATTGTCGACAATGTGAAAGTCACTCACCTAGCTGTTGCAAGCTGCTTGACCACTTCTGCAATTTTGGCGTCTGCGATCACGTCCAGTGGGGTCTTGCCAGTCTGGTTCTTCTGGTTTAGGTTTGCGCCTTGCTGGGCAAGATAGCATGTTATGGCAGCACCAAATGTGTCTTCATCTTCAGACATACCAAGCCGACTACGGATCTGATATACGTACATAATCATAATGAAGTGGATATAATGATTATTTCGGAAGGTGTGACGACACAGGAGAACAGCAGCACTCACCTGTTGGTAAGATGTGTTTGCTATTGGTGAATAAGTTTCAGTTTGTTTTTTTAAAGTTTTCTTGAATACATTTCATTACAAGCAATGTCAACCCCAATGCTTTGTTTGTTTGTATGGTGTACTGTACATTCCGCCATCTGTAAGAATCGACACTTCCTCAGGTACAAGTCGAGAGGTGAGAAGGTTTACAACACAATGTCATTAACCACTCGGCCATGGAGACCAACCCCAATGTGGGGTATTTTTGTAGTATTTATTTTAATCAATTTCCAGTGATTTTCTTTGGTTTAACATTTATTTTGTCAATATGCCATATATGGTTAAAAGGTGTGATGAAGTCATTGTTCCAAGATGGCCACCTCCTTTGTTCTTTGCAAATTTTCAATAGGTCAAATTTTTTCATGGCATTTTGATAATTCATTCAGCTTTTTTCAGGTTTTTCAGAGCCATTTTAAATAAACTGTGTTTGAAAATAGTGCATGAACCCCTGTAATAACTGAATTGTTTAATGGCTCATTAACACCTTATTTAGGTTATTTTGAGCTGCCCCAGAATGAGAGGTAGGATACAATGGAATACGGGGACCCTGCCCTTTTATTTCTATTTAAAGACTCCTATGGTTCTCCAAAATGCGACTCCGATACACATGCCCGCCCGGTTTACATGGCGCTCGTTTCAGCCAAAGTTTTTTTTCTACTTTTCAGACAAAATTCATCTAGGACCTAATAAGATGTGTATCATTGAAACAGACACTTTTATTGGTAAATAAAAATACCTTACTTTTCAAAATAGGCTGAAAAATACAAATTTCACATGTAAAAGCTGGGTTTTTTCAATGCAAAATTCTGCTGCATCAAAAATTAGAAAAATATGTTTTACATTGGAATATGGGAACCCTGCCCTATTATTTCTATTGAACAGACTCCTATGGTTCTTCAACATGCCTGAAGAATAGACTCCGATGCACATGCCTGCCCAGTTTACATCCCCCAACCAATGGACTGTTGTTTGGGGATGCTTGTTTCAACCGGTTTTTTCTGTACTTTTAAGATAAAATTCATCTCGGACCTAATAAGATGTGTATCATTGAAACAGACATTTTTATTGGTAAATAAAAATACCTTACTTTTCAAAATCGGTTGAGAAATAAAGTTTTTTTTCAAAGCAAAATTCTGCTGCATTAAAAGTAAAAACAAAACAAAACATTTTTTAATAATTTTTATCCAAAAATGTATTTAACGTGTTGGACAAACGTAACTTAAGACAAGCTGAACATTGTATAGCAAACTATTAAGGCTAACTGAAGTTATCTGAGATTTCTTAATTTTCTACTGTCCCAGCATCAAAAAGTTTACATGGGAAAAGCCTATCAAAAAAGCATTTTGGTGTAACATATTTATTTCTCAACCGATTTTCAAAACTAAGGTACCTTATTTTACCTTGTATAATACGCACCCGTGTATACTACGCACCCCCATTCTCAGAGGTCAAAACTGGGGTAAAAAAGTTGTTTCCGTGTATCAGGGCTTCTAAAATCGCCGGTTTATCAGTTCCCAGACCGAAATCTGTTTCTCCAGACCGTTTTTCTTTTCAAAATCTCTGTTTAAATCGGTCCAGATATTTTATCTATCAGTCGTTAAAAAATCTACAATTGCCCTTTACCCTCCTTCTAATATTTTACACTATGCCTTGCGGCAATATTCTTTGATCCATAACACGATTGTTTGTCACTCGCTGTGCGAAAGTAGGTCCATTTGGACTTAACCATTACCGATAGTAGGGAGTTTTCCGGAAGAATCTATAGCTGGTAGCATGCCTTTGATGTGTGATCAGAGAAAGTATATCACGTGTTCTGTCGGTTCGATAAAGCGAGTGTTACGGTCTGTAATTTCTTTGATATACCGTTAGTTGTATGGTGTTAGCCTGTTTGCTTGTGTCGATTTGTTTTTTTAAGTGGCCAAAGCTGCGACTGAAATTTTTTTGCGTCATTAAAATTTTTTAAAATACCGATTGGTGTTACCAATCTCTTCCCAGAGTACACTCGTTCCTCACTTATATATGTGAATGCAAGGAACGATAACTCTGCGTGGAGATTGCGGTGTTACTTGTTTGATTTTTTTTTTACTTCCGGTTTATTAGACAATTCCGGTTCAATTCCTCAAATGATCAACAATTTTAATATTGAGTGAAAATTATTCATTCAGTAAAGCGAAGACATGATGTCAGTCATTAAAATGTACAAATTGTGATAAAGTAAGTTATAAATAATACAAATATAATACAAACATAAATTTAAAATAGTTCTCTATTTAAATGACTAAACGGAAAAAAAATGCATGGTGCAGCTGACATGGTTGGTGGGGTATGGCGATTTTATTGATTTTTTCAAAATAAGTGCGATTCTTACGGCAGTAAAAAACCTGGACCGATTTGCATTTTAAAATTTTAGAAGCCCTATAATATGCATCAAAATATTAGTTTTCCTAGATGAACCATTCGACAAAAATAAAAGGTTCAACAAATTTTAAAAAAAATTGCATCACGACAATTAAAGCAGAATAATACGGTAAACAACTATCTGCAGATCGCGAAAATTAGCGTACAAAAGAAAACACCGGAACAATATAATTACTTCAATCACTAATTGCCAATCTTCAGGGCAGTACCTATCTTGTATCATCTCATCAACTCATCAAAGAGCGGATTATAATGCAGCAGATAATTGTCCGTAATCCGATAATTACATCTACTTAAACAAATACGACAAAGTCGTTGGTTACCGCAATCCATTACGCCGATTATACTAACATTGTGTATTCACGGGAACCAATGCTTATTCATAAGTGTCACGCGTGATCAGTTACCTGTACACACTGGAAATACCCCGTGGCTAAATCTGGTAAAGGTGGTCACACGACGTGTCAAAGTCCATCCTTAGAAATATCAACGCGTTAACTTCAAAGGATTATAGAAAGTGTTTAAAATGGGTCTGTACTGTATCTATTTCTAAGTTTGCATTGCAATTGCAAACTTGTGAAATTTATAAACAATTTAGCAAATAACAGCAAAACAAAGGGAAAACATGATCATCCTTTATTGAAATTCTGCAACAAATATCCAAGTATTATCGTCGCTTTTACTGTCGTCTGCATGTGTCGTCTGGTGCATTTAACATATGAGAATAGAATTGTACAATACTACCTGAACAGTTAAATGCATGGAAATCACGTGATATTAGTCAGCTGATATAAATAACAAAACAAGGGCCGAATTTCGTTCTCATTTATTGAAATTCTACAACAAATATGCAAACGTTTTATATGAACACAAGCTTTATAATAAACTTTATTCATTTCTTAGTCGAATTAAGTCAATAAATTGCTTGTATAAAGCGAGTAAGTCACGAAAAATAAAGTATTATTGGCATTCACAAATGTCTGTCTGTTCGTCCCCGATGTTTTCATCGGGCGTTTTTTTCTCCAGTCTGACATCGATTTTCTGCATATAAAATGCACGTAAAAAGGTTTTTGTATTGATTACTTGTATTGTACGCACCCCCCTTTCGGAAACCGTAAAAGAAGTAAAACAAGAGGCCCATGAGGGCCTGTGGATGCTCTACTGGCTAACACGGCTCTTATAACATCAAAGAAGCGAGTGACTGCCATTTACGTCTTTTTGGAAGTTTCGAGCAAAAAAACGCTTATCAAGGGCCATAACTAAAGAATCTGGTAAAGTTTGGTAAAGATCAGATGGAAAATGAAGGCCCTACCGTATTAATGAGGCAAAATATAGCATTTTTAACTAAATCAAGAGCCATAACTCCTCTGTTACTGGTCCGACTGTCCAACATAGAAAAAAAACACAAAAAAAAAACAACTAAATAATAATAATAACAATAATTTAAAACAAGAGGCCCAAGAGGGCCTGTGGACGCTCTACTGGCTAACACGGCTCTTATAACAATGAAGCGAGTGACTGCCATTAAAAAACAGCTTTTTAACTAATCAAGGGCCATAACTAAAGCAGGGTTCCCCCGAGAGTCATAACGCATGTCGCATGCGACATCCCTTCAAAAGATTTGGTTGATTAGCGATATCCCTTAATTGCCCCGACATGCCTTACCTCCCGGTGCGACAACTGTTAAATAATCCCATTATGCAAGCCTATCAGTAAACAAGTGACACGCGTGATCTATCAATGATAAACTGACCTATTTCACAGACTTGTCAATCACTCGGAAGTGTGAACTGGAGTGTGTGCAGGTAGGCCAATCAGAAGAGGCATTTGAAGGTTACTCAGCATCAATATAGCATGCGGTGTCCTGTGTTGTTGAAGAGGCATAACCAGTAACTAAATATGTTTATTTTATAAAGAAATAAACAACTTATTTATGAATGACAAACATTTTCGTGAATTGTTATCGCCTTTCGTGGATTTACAACAGCTGATACCTCTCTTACACGTGAATAAATTGTGTTTTAAATACATATTTACTGATCAGTAATTCTAATATGCAAATTAGCTGCTTCGCTGACGGAAATTATCGTAAAATTTCTGATTCACTCATATATACTCGGCCAATTCCGTCATCCTTCAGAAATAAAGCGGTTGATAGATATGTGCAGACATAAATGCATATGTGGACAAATATTTTTTGGGGGGAACCCATTTTTTTTTGGATATGAAAAGCCCTTTATGGAGCACTGTAGAAAAAAATCATAGTTTTTGTCACGGGATTCGAACTCAGATCGCCCGATCGACAGTCCGCAATGTAACCACTATGCTATGAAGGAATATAACAAGATCGGCGGTTACAAATCTAAATTTAAACTTAGCCGCTTACCCGGGTTTAATCGATGATGCCTGGAAATTTCCGGATGTTTATGGATATAACCGAGATTAGATATTCTAAATCATTTACGTTATTCCATGGGTCAGGTCTAATTCAAATATCAGCGATAATAGCGAGTTTAAATACAGGTTTTTGACGATAAACAACGGTATTTGGCCACAGGTATGATCTAGATAGTCACAATTTATGCTAAATATTACAATTATACAAGTTATTCTTTGAATTAAAAGGGTTGAACCGCTTTAAAGAAATTTTCTTGATCCGAATTGTTTTTCACGAGATTTAAAATTGATTATTGACAAAGGTATCGGCATTAATTGGTTTGCGCATGATCTCCCACTTTTATTTATTAAACTTCCAATCATGCTTCAAGTCTGTGTAGTATGTAACCAATCGGAATGAAACACTTAGTTAATAGCCCTGAAGCTGTCACGACTAATTCTCAGATCAAGAAAACTAGAAATAGATGATCGCAGTGAATAAGTAAGGGCATTATGCAAGTAAACAAAACAATGAAATCGTAAAGGGTTTTCTCAGCATTTTATTTTAACCAGGGCTCAAACTAGAGGGCAACATAGGCGACAAAGTCGCTTTTTTCTCCATCACTTTTTTTTTTTATGTCAGGGCAAAGTTAAAGTCGCCTTAAAATTAATGACATCATTTTTTTTCTTCACGCCAGTGAAGTGCAATTTACAATTAAAATCAATATTTTGTGTATAATCTAATCCGTCGAGAAGTGTTGCCGCAGGTGGGAATCACTTCTCCCTAAAATTCAGACCCAGTTTGAGCCCTGTTAACAAAACTTGAATAAAATCTCCACTTAAAACGGTTTATTTTAAAATAAATTAAAGCATTTTCGCGCATTGTAAATACGGAAATACCCGGATGTGAAACCTGATACGGTGACGGTCTTAAAGTCGGCGCCGTCAAAATTTAGGTTACTGTCATCCCGTTTATGCGGGTCTTTTTAGGGGATAGGGAAATAAGAATTTTAAGAGTGAGCTTTTGTGTTTACTTTTATAAAATTGGTATTCCTTTGGAAATACACAAATACTAAATGAAAAATATAATTTTCTTCAATATAGAATCAAACATTAAAAGTACAAATATATAAACTGTAGCTTTTAAATATGACTAGTCATCCATTAAAAATCACTATTAATTTCTTTGTATTATTTTATAGCAGAAATATTCTAAATATAAAATAGAAACACATACTTGAAAATGACCATTCATGAATGTCAAACTAAAAAAAATTCAACACAGGAGGGGATATCCCTCCCGTACCCACCCCATCGGACTCTTGCAACATACCTTCAGAAATTCCTGGGGGGAACCCTGTAAAGAATCTGGTAAAGTTTGGTAAAGATCAGAAGAAAATGAAGGCCCTACCGTATTAACGAGGCAAAATATAGCATTTTTAAATAAATCAAGAGCCATAACTCTTCTGTTACTGGTCTGACTGGTCCAACATAGAGCTAAAAAAAAATCGAAAACAATTAAAAATTTTGCTAGGATCAATTAGACATCAAGAGTAACATTCCTGTGAAGTTTCATGAAAATCCGTCAAGTAGTTTCAGAGAAGTAGTCGCTACAAGTTTTCATTATATAACTCTATGTAAACAAAGATGGCCGCTGGTAGCCATGTTTAACGTCAAATCAAAAACGATTTTCGACAAGGACCAACATCATGTCATACTGATCATTTTAGAAAAAGTCCCATATCAATATCTCTTATAGTTTTGAAGAAGTAGTCGCTACAAACTTATTTATTTTAAATCTATTTTTAGCTGTGGCGGCCATCTTGAATTTCCGGCCGACCTGAAATTTTTCTAGGATCAAATAGACATCAAGAGCAACATTCCTGTGAAGTTTCATGAACATCCGTCAAGTAGTTTCAGAGAAGTAGTCGCTACAAGTTTTTACTATATAACTCTATGTAACCAAAGATGGCCACTGGCAGCCATGTTTAACGTCGAATCAAAATAATTTTTCACAAGGATCAACATCATGTCATGCTGATCATTTTAGAAAAAGTCCCATATCAATATCACTTATAGTTTTCAAGAAGTAGTCGCTACAAACTTATTTTTTAAAAATCTATTATTAGCTGTGACGGCCATCTTGAATTTCTGGCAGTTCTGAAATTTTGCTAGGATCAATTAGACATCAAGAGCAACATTCCTGTAAAGTTTTATGACAATCCGTCAAGTAGTTTCAGAGGAGTAGTCGCTACAAGTTTTTACTATATAACTCTATGTAAACAAAGATGGCCGCTGGCAGCCATGTTTAACGTTGAATCAAAACGCTTTTTGACAAGGATCAACATCATGTCATGCTGATCATTTTAGAAAAAGTCCCATATCAATATCACTTATAGTTTTCAAGAAGTAGTCGCTACAAACTTGTATTTTAAAACTCTATTTTTAGCTTTGGCGGCCATCTTGGATTTCACATCAACATGAATTTTTGCTAGGATCAACTAGACTTTATGGGCAACATTGATCTGATCAGTAGAGCTAAAAAAAAACAGTAATTGAAGGAAAGGGGATATATAAAAGCGGTAATTTGTATTGATGAAAGCGCTTTAAGGTTTATATCATAGACCATACCGGTGTTGTAGTAAAAAACTACCGTAATCAAATCAATTAGCGGTAAAGACGAAAATCTTTTGTTTGTTTTTTGAACTTTTGGGTTTTTGAAGAAGGTAAGATTTCTTAAAACAGGTAGGGGCACTTCTACTAGAGAAGGCGCTACTAATAGGGGAAATGGGTATGTGTTTTTGAATGACGGACACATTTAAAAGCCCAAACATTGAACATCACCGTTACCGAAAAAGGAATTATCGGTCCCATTTTAAATGGAAGTTTATGTAATAAACGTGGTTTATGAGAAATCATAATACCATACACCGATACACTTTGCTTCTTACCAAAACAAATCCTACTTTCGATTTCTTTGTTTACAAGAAATAATTCCAGTTACACTACTTCCAGTTACTCATAGTTACTCATTAACATTTTAGTCACTTGACTAAATTCAGCCGAACAGCAGTCTCGCATTCCTTACATCCTCGGTAGTTACAATAAACTCTGTATAGCGTCGCTTTGACATGCTGTGTATCTCTTTCATAGACTACTATTATACCAATTAATGTGCAAAAGTATTAAAAAATTACATACGGTAATTGAATTATTAGTGTATTTGATGCCCCTTCCTACAGGCCCCACCGATGACATAGGAGGAAACAAATGTATACACTGTAATCCCCAAAATAATTTGTATATAATTCATTGTACTGCTGCTTCTTAATCACAAAACTTGAACACCATCCATAAATCAAACACATTTTCCTGATCCCAAAATCTGCTTAAAAAGGCGTGTCAAAAAATCACAACAAAAGTACAAGACCATAAGACCAAAATTTACAAACAATGTCAGAGAAAAACACTCATGTACCTTGGTGATACAAATACCTCCAATCTTCTGTTAGCAGCAATATCAAAAAGAAATTGTACATATAAATCAAAACATGCTTTTCCAATATCATTTACAGTAACTTAGATTGTAAATTCATGTTATCCATTGTTTAAATATAAGTAACTGTCATATAATGCACTTTGGAACTATATTCACCTGTGACATGGCACCATTAAATCTGGCGCTTATTCGCCTGGTGAATGTTGGCATTTTACAGAGAGTTACACATCATTTTTATCCAGGTCTGCAGTGACTCGATTACTTTATCTGATTGTTTGGTGTTTAACATAATTTTTCAGCACATTTTAGGCTATGTATGACGGTCGAGTTCTTGTGGTGCAGGCAGACCACCCACTTATTCCTGGGTAGAACCAATATTGCATACCTCCCACCATCCGTAAGAATCGCCACTTTCTCATTTACAAGTTGAAGTCCCAGTGGGATTCCAACCCATATCACTGGGGCGAGAAGGTTTACAACGCAACGCTGTTAACCCCTCGACCACGCATATACTACTTTGATGGGCGGCGAGAGCAATGGGAACAATGACGAGTGCACAGATCATACACTGATCTTTCCCTATTTGGCATATTATGATATAAAATAGACTTTATAAATATGAATCTAATTTTGAATTTTAGTGGGAGAATAAAGATGAACTGAAAGTTGTTTAACGGCTCATCAACACAGTATAGGTTATTTAGAGCCGCCCCAGAGAGAGGGGAAGGATACACAGGAATCCGGGAACCATGCCCTACTCTTATTATCAAATAGATTCCTATGGTTCTTTAATGGGTCATGGGTCGGAAACTGCAAACAAACAATTTTTTAATGGTGGCCCCACATAAGCTGGGAGCAGTAATACTGTATTCATATACGCAGATTCTAAATTATACTTCTTATATATTTATTATCGAGTTCATAATAGGACAAAACAGCATGTTGTAGTCGGGCAGTTATAAGAATGGTGGCCATACTGAATGATGTCAACAATAAAAACATGATACAAGGGTTTTCCCATTATTCAAAGCTCAATTAAAATTGGTCAAGCATTTGTGATTGAGTTTTGGTAGGGCAGAAATAATGAACTGGTGATTCATTACCAGGTCCACCATATTGGCTGTCTGTATGGAATACTCTAACATCTGTTGAACTGTCAGGTTCAGTGACCAGTACTGTAAATATACAAACATTTTAGTCACTGTAAATATATAAACATCACAGTTACTGTAAATATATAAACATCCGAGTTACTGTAAATATGAACATTTCACCTTCTGTAAATATACTAAAATCTATAGTGGTTTTTGAACATGTGAAACTCTGGGAAAATTTAGTAAAGAACAGATGCAAAATGAAGGTGCTATAGCGTTGAAGTGATCACTAAGTCTAGCTCTTTGCATGCAAGCTCAGCAAAACATTGTCACAAAAAGCTCAAATTTAAATTTTCTTTAAGTTCCAATACTTTAGCTAAAATTCTAAATTAGTACATTTGACTGCATATCAACTTAAATAGATTGTTGGTACGGGGCGTGGGTGGTGGTGTTGGGTGAATAACTGGGCATGTGTGCCTGCCCACTGATGGATATGCCTGAATGTTATAAATGATAATTCATAATTGAAGTTTCAGAAGATAACAAGGAATTTGGGATGTTGTCAAATTAAAGTAGTGGATGCAGGGCAGACCAGGGGCGTTCCTGGGGCTAATTTAGGTATACGCACCATCGAGAGTTTTGGATTCACAAATACGCCTAACCCCACTATACCTTCAGTTTTTATTGCATTTTTAGCCTTTTTTATTTGTTTGCTTCTTTAATAGCCTGTACGCACGTACGTCAGCAGGTACGCCCCTACAGACATCATATCAGGTTTTTATACTATATGGTTATGAAACGCCAACTTAAGTAACGCTGCATTCCTGTGGTTGTCATGTCTACTGTATGTATCAAGTTTTGGCTTATCAAGTATTTAATGCGAATTGGCTCAATAAAAAATGAGATGTTGTATTACATTTTAATTACCATCATACCAATTTTTAAAAGTCATATATTATAGAGTTCATATTTGCAACATATGTAAGTTATATATGTATGTTATTGTTAGTTTGCTTTGAAACGGCGTACATCTGTTGCAAACTTTACCTGTTGGTGGCGGAATAGCGATTTAAAAGAGAATTTTTTTTTTATTTTTTTTGTCTAGTTAAAGGGAGGTAATTTAAATTATATTTTAAACATATAGAGAACATATACGTTATTCTCACCTTTATTAATTTAACAAATTCTGGTTTTACTTAATAAATAATCTTTGATACCACTTGTTAAAATAAAAGTAAATTATATTGTAAAATCTAAATCAGCCTAACCAGATGAGAAGTTGTATTAGAATGTTTTATGTAGCAAAGCAAGTCCTTCAGACATTGTCAACAGGTAGGTTAACTCCTGACCTGTGGCCTTCGGGCCATAGTCAAACATGATGACCAGTGGTAATGATCGCAATGATTAAACTCCACAAGTCTCAGGGTCTCGACCACCCTGGGACTTTGTCTGACTTGTCTATGGTCCCATACATGCAAAATCAAATTACTAAATAAATAAGATCAAAATTGGTTTATTGTGTAGATAGGTTGGGTTTGTATTTCATGGGGTTCTTAAAATACCCACTACTAAATATGAAAAAAATGGAGTTGGTAACTCTTAGTTTGGTCTGGCTGGTTAAAGATAACTCGTCGTTAGTAAGTTTAGAAACGGTGACATAACTATGTTGTTAAATTTGGCTGTTGTTGGTGGGATAGCTACAATAATAATAATAAGGTAGACTGGCAAGAAAATTCATATGGCAAATTTTGCTCAAATAATATTTAAGTGCCAACCATAGAATTATCCAGGACGAGAGCCAGCTTGAGGAACCGGTGCTTGGCTTCATCACTCCGACTTCCATCCTGAAATATGAAAATAAAAGTTAATTACTAACATGGATCTCATGTTCCGTCACATTTCATTATTGTTTATGAATACGTTTTATCTGGAAAACTCAAAAGTTTTTGTTTAATTCAAATTATATAACAATTCATATCGCAAAGGTAATAATTCTTTATTTAACTGAACATGCAGTAAACTTCAAACAATGGACTAACCATAGTATTTTAAATTTCAAAATTATATGTCAATAAATATACTTGTTGATAAAACAACATTCAAATCACCACTAGTGCCTCTCCGTGGCCCAGAGGTTAACGACGTTGCGTTGTAAACCTTCCCGCCTCTAACCGCTGCGGGTTCGAATCCCACTGGGAGCTTGACTTGTGAGGAAGTGTCGATTCTTACGGATTGCGGGAGGTGTACAGTACAGGTTTTACCCAGGAAAAGTGGGTGGTCTGCCTCCACACAAAAAAAAGAATTTGACCGTCATATATAACCTGACATGACTTCTGTTGAAAAGACGTAAAACACCAAACAAACCAAACCAAACAAAACAAAATGTTATGCCTTTATTTTGTTAACGAAATGTCAAAATTATATTTACTGACACTCTGCTACATGAAATGAATTTTTGACTTACATAATTTCCAAATAAACTCACTTTTTGAGCATTTAAAAACTTGAGGTTTCTGATAAACTCTCCTTTATGCAGTTCATTAAAAGGCAACCATTTGCCATGATCGTTTCCACATTTCTCTGTGTCGGACGGCGTGGCCTTGTAGATCATGTGGGGGTGTTCCATCTGAAAATGTATATCATAATAACCGACTGCACTTGTATCAAGCACTAATTGGAAATCCAGATTATTTGGTAACTAAATATATAACCCTTGAACTTCTTTCATGTGTTTAATTCAATTCAGCAAATGTACCATACACAAAGCTGATAACCAAATGAAATCAACACAGAAAATATAGTTTATAACTGCCATTATGTTATTAAAATCATCATACATAAATCATACATAAATTTGTGCAAAGCACTTCCATCCACAAATTATGACCGAACCAATTACACAAATTGGAATCATTCACTTCTACAACATAGCAGAGAAAAACACCCACAGACATTAGGATTAGGACATAGACTTATGGTTCTATAAGCAAATCCTGCCAGAGTATATGGTTCTTACTTCTATAAGCAAATCCTGCCAGAGTATATGGTTCTATAAGCAAATCCTGCCAGAGTATATGGTTCTATACGCAAATCCTGCCAGAATATATGGTTCTATATGCAAATCCTGCCAGAGTATATGGTTCTATATGCAAATCCTACCAGAGTATAGGGTTCTATATGCAAATCCTGCCAGCGTATATGGTTCTATACGCAAATCCTGCCAGAGTACATGATTCTATACGCAAATCTTGCCAGAGTATATGGTTCTATATGCAAATCCTGCCATAGTATATAGGGTTCTATACGTAAATTCTGCCAGAGTATATGGTTCTATACGCAAATCCTGCCAGATTATAGGGTTCTATACGCAAATCCTGCCAAAGTATAGGGTTCTATACGCAAATCCTGCCAGAGTATAGGGGTTCTATACGCAAATCTTGCCAGAGTATAGGGTTCTATGGTTCTATACGTAAATCCTGCCAGAGTATATAGTTCTATAGGCAAATCCTGCCAGAGTATAGGGTTCTATACGCAAATCTTGCCAGAGTATAGGGTTCTATGGTTCTATACGTAAATCCTGCCAGAGTATATGGTTCTATACGCAAATCCTGCCAGAGTACAGGGTTCTATACGCAAATCCTGCCAAAGTACAGGGTTCTATACGCAAATCCTGCCAAAGCATAGGGTTCTATAGGCAAATCCTGCCAGAGTATAGGGTTCTACATGCACATTCTGCCAGAGTATATGGTTCTATACGCAAATCCTGCCAGAGTATAGGGTTCTATATGCAAATCCTGCCAGTGTATATGGTTCTATTCACAAATCCTGCCAGAGTGTATGGTTCTATACGCAAATCCTGCGTGAGTATATGGTTCTATATGCAAATCCTGCCAGAGTATATGGTTCTATACACAAATCCTGCCAGAGTATATGGTTCTATATGCAAATCCTGCCAGAGTGTATGGTTCTATTCACAAATCCTGCCAGAGTACATGATTCTATATGCAAATCCTGCCAGAGTATATGGTTCTATATGCAAATCCTGCCAGAGTATATGGTTCTATACACAAATCCTGCCAGAGTATATGGTTCTATACACAAATCCTGCCAGAGTATACATTCTTTACCCTCATAGTATGTTACATACACTGATCAAAATTCCTAATTACTGGCTTATTTTCTTAGTTAAAATATATTTTAGAATAGTTATGTGCTAAGTATTTTATTTTGACCAATAGTTTGTAAAATATTTATTATTATTTGTTTAAATTGTTACATTGTAAGAGAGTATACCCTTCTTTCATAGGAAAACATGAAATGTGCTGATGAAACATGTAACATGATTGAATCAAAGTGCGCTTAAAGACACAAACTTCTTAAGATTGATAGGAAATAATATACAAAACAACATAAAAGTGACTCATTTATTGCAGATGTTCCATCTATAATAAAATGAAATATGAATAATCCTAAATTACCTCCCTTGTAATTGAAATTCAAGAACTATATTCATTGTTAATATTAAAATTTATTTTGAAAGCATTTGTAGTGGCAATGTTAGTAACACATGATGTCAAAATAATATTAGTTGGCATGTATTAGAAAAAGGAACATCAAAAGTTGCACTAATTCAAAGTACTTCACAAAATCCTAAGTACTCAGTCGTACAAGTTTATAATTTATTTCTAAGAAAAAACTTTGAAAGCCTTAAAATGTGTTCATGCAATCAGAGCGGCCAATTTAAACTTGTTATTTTGCAGTTCAACCATGTATCCAATCAAGCGTGAAACACACAAAACAATGAGAATATTATTGACATATTCTTAGATGGGTATTTAGGAATTTTGACTAGTATATACTTACCCCTTCCTCAGCTCCTTCAAGGGGCTGTATGATATATGTCTCATTGTTGAGCTGGATCACTCCCCTGAAATATACAAATATACCTCTAATTATAACAGTACCATAATATATTGATATTCCCCATGAGTATATATATCGATATATACACAATATCATTTCTAGGCACATAGATTTATATACGAGCCAAGTTTCATAAGGACTAGCACTAGGAACGAAAACAATTTAAAAAGACATGGAAAAACAAATTATGTTCCTTTTTAAATGTCCAAATAGCAAAACCACAAAGCTCCCGTGTTGATAAATGCACTACAAAGCTACTGCAGTGTTTGATGCACCACAAAGCGTTCATGGTGATAAATGCACCACAAAGCTCCCATGGTGATAAATGCATCAAAAAGCTATCATGGTGATAACTGCACCGCAAAGCTCCCATGGTGATAAATGCACCACAAAGCTATCATGGTGAAAAATGCACCACAAAGCTCCCGTGTTGATAAATGAATCACAATGCTACCTTGGCGATAAACGCACCATAAAGTTACAGTGGTGATAAATGCACCACAAAACTACCTTGGTGGTTAATGTACCGCAAAGCAACCATGGTGATAAATATACCACAAAGCTACCTTGGTGATACAGTCACCATAAAGCTCCCATGGTGATATAGGCAAAGTGGTGTTAAATGCACCACAAAGCTACATTGTTGATAAAACCTCACCACAACACTTCTTTACTACCTTGGTGATAAATGCACCACAAAGCCACCTTGGTGATAAATGCACCATAAAGCTACCTTGGTGATAAATGCACCACAAAGCTACTTTGGTGATCAATGCATCACAAAACTACCTTGGTTATCAATGTACCACAAATCAACCAAGGTGAAAAACATACCGCACAGCAAATATGGTGATAAATGTACCACAAAGCTAACTTAGTGATACAGGCACCACAAAGCTCCCATGGTGATATAGGCACCAGCTACGTTGGTGATAAATGCACAACAATGCTACTTTGGTGGTAAACACACCACAAAGCTACTTTGTTGATAAAAATGCACCACAACGCTTCTTTGGTGATAAACACACAATAAATCTACCTTGTTGATAAACACACCACAAAACTACCTTGGTGATAAATGAACCACACTGTTACCTTGGTGATGAATGCACCACAAAGGTACCTTGGTGATAAATGAACCACAAAGTTACCTTGGTGATAAATGCACCACAAATCTACCTTGTTGATAAATGCACCACAAAGCTACCTTGGTGATAAATGCACCACAAAGTTACCTTGATGATGAATGAACCACAAATATACCTTGGTGATGAATGCACCACAAATCTACCTTGTTGATAAACACACCACAAAGCTACCTTGGTGATAAATGCACCACAAAGTTACCTTGGTGATGAATGCACCACAAAGCTACCTTGGTGATAAATGAACCACAAAGTTACCTTGATGATGAATGCACCACAAAGGTAACTTGGTGATAAATGAACCACAAAATTACCTTGGTGATAAATGCACCACAAATCTACCTTGTTGATAAACACACCACAAAGCTACCTTGGAGATAAATGCACCACAAAATTACCTTGGTGATGAATGCACCACAAAGCTACCTTGGTGATAAATGAACCACAAAGTTACCTTGTTGATGAATGCACCACAAAGTTACCTTGATGATAAATGCACCACAAAGCTACCTTGGTAATAAATGCACCACAAAGTTACCTTGATGATAAATGCACCACAAAGCTACCTTGGTGATAAATGAACCACAAAGCTACCTTGGTGATAAATGAACCACAAAGCTACTTTGGTGATAAATGCACCACAATGCTACTGTGATGATATAGATATATGCTTCATTAACAAATGTTTTGACAAACAATTAGATATAATAGAACAGTTCTCTATAGAAAAATGCACCAAAAGCTGACTACAGGCATCAAGTTATACTGAATTCTACAAGATCAAAATTACAGCAACACAAGAGAGCAATATAATTGCTTTCATAAATTTTTCATTGGAATGTTTCGAAAACAAAACAACGAAAAGTGAGTCATACTATTATACTACTATACAAATATTGGATTAAACTGGATCTACAAAACCACCTACAATACATTCTAAAGGTTTCGTTTACCGGAAACAAATGCAGCTCAACAAAGTGCAAATAATATGCAATTCTCCTTCTGAATGCCATCATAAATAAATGGAATGATGTCAGCATCATATAAATAATTAATACCACAGTCTTTTTTAACTCAATAATGAATGAATGAATGAATGGTGTTTTACGGCACGTCAACACATAAACAGGCCATATTGTGCGCAAAAACCGATAAAAGATGAAGAAATGAAGTAGTAATTAAAAATAAAAAATTAATGTAAATATATAAAGATAAAACCATTAACTCAATAATGAAGATGTAACGTAATTAATGAAGATGTAACGTAATTAATGAAGATGTAACATAATTAATGAAGATGTAATACAGCTGCAAATAGATGAAATAGTAGAAATATGTGTTATTTACAGCTGTAAATGCACTACAAAGTCATGGTCATGTAAGCAAGAAGAAATGAGTGCATTTCCTTCGAACACTCCCAGTAGAAAGCAAGAAACTGCATTAAATGCCAAAATTATAAAGACTGTATTCTCAGTAAAAGATAAGTTTAAAACTTAATCGACTCCTGGTAAAAGATGAAAAACTGATTTAAAACAGGCTATTAAATCATTTTAGAATTATTTTATTCTTAGAATTTTGTGATTCTTGGTTTCAAGAAACTCATTACTCAATGGGTGATACAGTCTTAATCTGTTTCTCACAGTAATTAAAAGGCTCATTCAGTTCTGAGAACACATAATAGCATGCATGACGTGATGTCATAATACCAGGGTGTGATGTCATAATACCAGGGTGTGATGTCATAATACCAGAAAGTGATGTCATGATAGAAACAACCAAATGAAAATATGAATGAAGCATTCTGATTGGTTCAGTGATAAAAACTGGACCAATGAAACCAGTCAATTTAAAGCTCAATACATTCTCAGAACACACTGAGGTTTTACTGGACATTGAGTAATGAGAAACACCAAATTCTAAAAATAAATAATTCTAAAATGATTTAACAGACTGTTTTAAATGCTGACTTAAGTGACTGTAGTCTCAGTAGACCATCAGTAGGGTCCTTTTATTACTTTAAAACACTGTAAGCATATATATATGAACTCAAATGCAAGTCCTTTTCAACCAGGCTTTATTTTCTGTGCGAACAGTACAAGTTTCTAGATTTAACTGCCTAATTTCTACAAATATTCATACACTCTCAATCTAATAACTAACACAAGGGGCCATAACTCTTTCAAATATCGTTCAACCAGAACATGGTGATGATATAGGCAACTAGGCTTGGTACTGATTGTCCCTGACAAGTTTCGTTGATATCCAGCCAGAGGTTCAGGAGAACTAGTCTGTACAAAGTAAGTGTATTAAAACTTTTAAGGGGCCAAAACTCTGCCAAAATTCATTCAACCAGAACAAGGCAATGATAGGTGCAACTAGGCTTGGTACTGATCATCCCCATCAAGATTCGTTGAAATCCAGCAAGGAGTTCAGAACAGACTAATCTGGACGTTTCTCTACTAAAACCTTTAAAGGGCCATAACCCTGACAAAAATCATTAAACCCGAATATGGCGACGATATGCACAACTAGGCTTGATACTGATCATTCTTGTCAAGTTTCGTTAAAATCCAGCCAGGGGTTCAGGAAAACTAGCCCGGAAAATGTTTGTGTATCAAAAACCTTTAAAGGGCCATAACTCCACCAAAAATCTGTTAACCGGAATGCGACGATGATATGCACAACTAAGCTTGGTGCTGATCATCCCTGTAAAGTTTTGTTGAAATGTGGGGAGACGTTCAGGAGAATAGTCCAGACAAAGTTTGTGTATTAAAACCTTTAAAGGGACATAACTCCGCCAAAATCATTCAACTGGAACACAGTGATGATATGTACAACTAGGCTTGGTACTGATCATTCCTGAAAATTTTCAATGAAATTTGGCAAAATGAAGGCCCTTTTTCTTAATGAGGCCAAAATATAGCATATTTCAGAAAATCAAGGGCCATAACTCAGGTGTAAATGGTCCAATCTGGCTGGTTTTCAAACCTGTCGGACTCATTGATAGTAAAAATCTGGTAAAGTTTGGTAAAGATCGGATTAAAAATGAAGACCCTATCGTATTAAGGCAAAATATAGCATTTTTAACTAAATCAAAGGCCATAACTCCGCTGTTGCTGGTCCGATCTGGCTGGTTTTCAAACTTGTCCAAGCTTTCATTGATATTAACAATCTGATAAAATTTGGTAAAGATCGGATGGTTTTCGAACTTGTGTGAGCTTTCAACGACATTAACAATGTGGTAAATTTTGGTAAAGATAGGATGAAAAATGAAGGCCCTATTGTCTTAACGAAGCAAAATATAGCATTTTGAACTAAATCAAGGGCCATAACTCCGCCGATACTCGTCCGATCTGGCTAGTTTTCGAACTTGTCCGAGCTTTCATTGATAGTAACAATCTGGTAAAGTTTGGTAAAGATCGAGTGAAAGATGAAGGCCCTATCATCTTAAAGAGGCAAAATTTAGCGTTTTTAACTAAATCAAGGGCCATAACTCCGCTGTCAATAGTCCGATCTAGCTGGTTTTCGAACTTGTCTGAGCTTTCATTGATATTAACAATCTGTGCAAGTTTAAATCAAGGGCCATAACTCCGCCGATACTCGTCCGATCTGGCTAGTTTTCGAACTTGTCCGAGCTTTCATTGATAGTAACAATCTGGTAAAGTTTGATAAAGATCGAGTGAAAGATGAAGGCCCTATCATCTTAAAGAGGCAAAATTTAGCGTTTTTAACTAAATCAAGGGCCATAACTCCGCTGTCAATAGTCCGATCTAGCTGGTTTTCGAACTTGTCTGAGCTTTCATTGATATTAACAATCTGTGCAAGTTTGGTATATAATAAATAATAAATGAAGGTGCAGGAGCGTTCACAAGGCTTAATATGGCATTTTTCAGCAAAACAAGGGCCATAACTCTAGTGTTACTGACCCAATTCAGCTGATTTTCGAACTTGTCCAAGCTATAATTAGTATTAACAATCTACGCAAGTTTGGTAACGATCAAATAATAAATGAAGGTGTAAGAGCGTTCACAAGGCAGAAAATAGCAATTTTCAGAAAAAACAAGGGCCATAACTCCGGTGTTACTGATCCGTTTTGGCTGGTTTTTGAACTTGTCTGAGCTTACATTGATATTAACAAACTGTGCAAGTTTGGTAAAGATCAAATAATAAATGAAGGTGCTAGAGTGTTCACAAGGCTTAATATGGCATTTTTCAGCAAAACAAGGGCCATAACTCCGGTGAAATTTATCTGATCCGGCTGGTTTTCGAACTTGTCCGAGCTTTGATTGATATAAAGACACTGGCAAAGTTTCGTAAAGATTCAATGAATAATAAAGGCCCTAGAGTGTTCACAAGGCAAAAGTTAACAGACGGACGGCCGACGGCCGACGGCCGACGGACGGACGGACGGACGACGGACGACGGACATTTCGCCATCCCATAAGCTCTGCTGGCCTTTGGCCAGTAGAGCTAAAAAATCAATTCAAAAAAAAAATCGAAAAAAACAAACAAATATATATTAAAATAAATCAAAATTAAAATAAAAATATTTAAAAAAATATATAAAAAAGAAAGTCATAAAATCTGCTAAAGTTTGACAAAGATCATATGCAAAATGAAGACCCTATCGTATGACGAGGCAAATTATAGCATTTTTAAAAAAATCAAGGGCCATAACTCCACTGTTACTGGTTCGATCTGGTTGGTTTTCGAACTTGACCAAGCTTTCATAGACATTAACAATCTGATAAAGATCGGATGAAAAATCAACGAGGCAAAATATATCATTTTAACTAAATCAAGGGCCATAACTACAGTTACTGGTTTGATATGAATGGTTTACTAATTTGTCCGAGCTTTCATTGATATTAACAATCTGATCAAGTTTGGTAAAGATCAGATGAACAATGAAGCCCCTATTGTCTTAACGAGGCAAAATATAGCATTTTTAACTAAATCAAGGGCCATAACTCCGCTGTTAGTGTTCCAATATGGCTGGTTTTCAAACTTGTTCGAGCTTTCAACGACATTAACAATCTGATAAAACTTGGTAAAGATCGGATGAACAATGAAGCCCCTATCGTCTTAACGAGGCAAAATATAGCATTTTTAACTTAATCAAGGGCCATAACTCCGCTGTTAGTGTTCCAATATGGCTGGTTTTCAAACTTGTTCGAGCTTTCAACGACATTAACAATCTGATAAAACTTGGTAAAGATCGGATGAACAATGAAGCCCCTATCGTCTTAACGAGGCAAAATATAGCATTTTTAACTAAATCAAGGACCATAACTCCGCTGTTACTGGTCCGGTCTGGCTGGTTTTCGAACTTGTCCGAGCTTTTATTGATATTAACAATGTGGTAAAGTTTGGTTAAGATAGGATGAAAAATGAAGGCCCTATCGTCTTAACGAGGCTAAATACAGCAGTATAGCATTTTTAACTAAATCAAGGGCCATAACTCCGCTGTTACTTGTCCGATCTGGCTGGTTTTCGAACTCATGCGAGCTTTCATTGATATTAACAACCTGTTAAAGTATGGTAAAGATCGGATGAAAAATGAAGGCCCTATCGTCTTAACGAGACAAAAGGTAACGCCGACGACGGACGACGGACAACTCGGCATCCCATCAGCTCTGCTGGTCTTCGGCCAGTAGAGCTATAAAATTAAAAAAAACAAAAAATAAAAAAATAAAAAAAAAATAATAATAAAAAAAATAAAAAAAATATATAAAAAAATAATAAAATATTTAAAAAAAAATAAGTATTCAAAAAAATCAATCAAATAAATAAAAAAATAAATAAAAATAATAATAATATATATAAAAAAAAAAGTCATAAAATCTGCTCAAGTTTGGCAAAGATCAGATGCAAAATCAAGGCCCTATCGTATGACGAGGCAAATTATAACATTTTTAAAAAAATCAAGGGCCATAACTCCGCTGTTACTGGTTCGATCTGGCTGGTTTTCGAACCTGACCAAGCTTTCATAGACATTAACAATCGGATAAAGTTTGGTAAAGATTGGATGAAAAATAAAGGCCCTATCATCTTAACGAGGCAATATAAAGCATTTTGAACTAAATCAAGGGCCATAACTCCGCTGTTACTGGCCCGATATGAATGATTTTCAAAACTGTCCGAGCTTTCATCGATATTAACAATCTGATAAAGTTTGGTAAAGATCGGATGAACAATAAAGCCCCTATTGTCTGAACGAAGCAAAATATAGCATTTTTAACTAAATCAAGGGCCATAACTCCGCTGTTACTAATCCGATATGGCTGGTTTTCGAACTTGTCCGAGCTTTCATTGATATTAAAAATCTGATAAAGATTTGTAAAGATCAGATGAGCAATGAAGCCCCTATCGTCTTAACGATGCAAAATATAGCATTTTTAACTAAATCAAGGACCGTAACTCTGCTGTTACTGGTCCGATTTATATTGAAAATCAATCCTGTTATTGCTGAACAAGAGGCCCAAGAGGGCCTGTGAACGCTCTACTGGCTATTATACCATTGATGAATCGAGTCGTACTACATGGTGTCTAGAGTGTACACAAGGTTTTTCAAGTATTTGACCTAGTGACCTAGTTTTTGACCCCATGGGACCCATTTTCGAACTTGACCAAAATATAATTAAGACAACATTTCGACAAAGTTTCAACAAGATCGGGTCAGAAATATGGCCTCTAGAGTGTACACA